>PVHY01007067.1:0-69986 GCA_004024945.1 Uropsilus gracilis
ACTGCATGTTCACAATGGGCTGGGTGGAACAGCAGCTGTCTGTTGGGGTCCATAGAAGTAGGACATTGTCCCTACATGTCTGCCTGTGTCTCTTCCATAGAGGTTGAGTGGTAACTGCCACTGAGCATCACAATAGGCTGTTTTTCTTGTAGATTAAGGAGGGGAAAATTGCTCTTGTAGTCATGTGTTTTCCAAGGGAAACATGAAAACCAAGGAGACCGCTTTTTCAAGAAAAAGGGGAGAGGCGGTTTTTGATGTAGATGTGATTCTGCTTTTGTTTGTTTGCTTGCACTCGAGGAGCTGGCTGATCTGTGTTACTTGTGGATACAGGAGGTTGCAGCCTCCTTGGTCCAGTCCATGTCTTTCTGAAAGGGAGAGTATTTGGCTTTTTGGTTGACTGGCATTGCCTGGGCAGCAGCTTTAGAGACTGAAGTCATTTCAGCAGCGCTGAAGGTACAGAAGGCAATCAGAAGTTTGCTGCTCTCACACACATCATCTCACCAGAGGTGTCTCTCCTGGAACGAGGTAGCTTGTTCCCATTTTAGAGAGCAGATGACAGTGACAGTGAAATCACTTGACTGAATTCATAACTTAGATTTGGCAGAGTGTGTACCTGAAACGAAGACCTGGATATTGCTGCCTCCACAGTTTTTTAACTTTGTGTATTTACCTTTTTCTTTTTAAAATTTATTTCCTTATATCATTTATTTTTGGACAGTATTTGATTTCTCCCCTCAGGTGTAGTTCCTATAGTTTTTCCACCACCACAGCATCTATGATACATCTCTAGAGTCCCCTGTGCTCTTCCCTTCCCTATTTTGACCCCTCTCCCTACTCCTTCCCTGTTGTGTACCTAAGATTTACTTATTTCTACTTTTTATTATTTTTTATTCCCCCAACTCAGATTTAAGTTCAACTTTCAAGTTGTCTTTTTCCTGGTCCTTTGCTCAGTTTCCCTATAGTCCCCCTTTAAGTGAGACCACCAAGTACTTTTCCTTTTTCCTTCTGACTTATTTTTCTCAGCACAGTCCCTTCCAGCTCATCCATGTTGCTCCAAAAGGCATGAGTTTGTCATTTTTGATTGTCGAGTAGTATTCCATTATGTGTATATACCATATCTTCTTTACCTACTCATCTTTTGGGGGTATTTGGGTTGTTGTTTCCACATGTCAGCTATTATCTATCCATAGTGTTACAAAAAACACAACTGCAAATCCTTTTATTTTTTAAAGATGTAATGTAGGGTAACACCTCTCACTGCTTCAGTTTGTGGGCAGTGATGATGTAGTGATGGTTGCCTCAAACATGGAGAGGGGGTGAGGTGGGCAGGTGACGAGAGAGCAATTTTTTCTAATGAAGACTGTGCTTTGTTCTTTCGGATCTGGCACATCCCAAAAGCTGGAAACGGCTTCTAGACCATGTGCTTTTTCAGTCCCCAAACATTTATGTAGCAACTTCTGAGTGCTGGGCCCTCTGCCAGGTGTGAGAGATAAGATAGAGCAGCCACACCTGGTCCTGCTTAGGCCATGCCAATAGATAACTGAAGTGCCACCTGCAGTGTGGCACTGGAGTGACTTGGGAGTGTCAGGCTGGGTCCTGAATGAAGCAAGAAAGAGAATCCACTGCAAGAGAATGAGGCGGGCAGTTTCCAGTGGTCTAGGGTCTTCAGCACTGCTGTATGAGGGAAGGAAGTGAAGACCGGAAGTGGAGGCTGCCTGTGGAGGTATTGAGTCATCCTTCTGCCCGCAGCCCAGGGTGCAGATGTCTGGAGGATGAGGGCTCTTTGGACATGCCCTCAGTCAAGGCTGAAAGGGACCCTCCTTTCACCTCAGCTTTTCTCTATCATGGTCATTTGGGAGCAGCTTAGCTGGACTGTCTCCCTACAGGGCACTCACCCAGGACTTTAGCTTTCCACTAGAGGGGTAAACCCCTCCCTATGAAGGACTGCTGAGCCCAGCCAGCCCAGGTAGAAGAGTCATGGGGAAAGGGAAGGTCTGAAGGGTACAGCTCACAGTTACCTGGTTCCTCCTTGGAACCACACCTCAGTCTGCAGGCAGGACCTTCTTGTCACAGGGAGTCTCCTTTTCTTGATGCTGTTCACTTTGCTGCTCCCCCACTTTTGCATGAACTGCATCGATCATGTCTGTGGTTACCTCAGAACAACTTGGGGTTTTGCTTTTTATTTATTCTTTCTCTGAACGTAATGCTAACCACAGCCGCCTGCAGGCTGAGGGGTGGGGTAGGGAGTGCAAGCTGCTCTCTGTTCAAATACCATGGTTTTGGAGGCAGCTGGTGGTATGGTGAAATTTATAAAAAAAAATAACATAACAAATTGAAGGTGGGGGTTGCTACTCAGTCCTAGAGATGACTGGGAATCTGGTGCTCCTGCTTCTGTGGAAGTAATGGAAACTAGTTGGTCTCTGGTTTCAAAGGCAAATTCAGAGAACTGATGGATTGCACACAGGCATTTCCTGGGTCATGGCTCCGTGCTTCTCTCTGTGCTGGCAGCTGTGAGACTGCAAGGAGACTCTCTTACCCTTCGTGTCCGTAGTGATACAAGGATGAGGAACATAGACAGTTGAACTATTCTCTTGGGGATCTTTTTTCTCAAAGGGAGAAATGAATGAGGTTGGATTTATTTAGTCAATATTCTTCATGGGCTCAGTACTGTCCCCAAGAGGAGAGTATCACAAAGTATAACTTTCAGTCCTCATGCCTCAGCCCTGGAGCTTGCTAAAAGTACATTCTCAGTAGGTTAGTCCAAGACTTAAGCTAGTGAATTTCTCAGACTCCCAGCTGATGCTGCTGGTCCTACAGGGCATGCTGGACTCTGTGAGGTAGCTTTGGGTTGCCACAGTGACTGAGAGATGCCTTTGGTATTTACTGGCTGGGAACTGCAGATGCTAGTCGTGAGTTCATGGGCAAGTCATCCCCATCAGCGGGAGTCTGTCACCTGCTCTGCCCAAACTCAACCCACTGTCAATATAAACTGGCAATACCTTCTTACATGGTGATGCTGAGTTTTCAAAGGAGTGATGCTAAAAGCTCTGTAATTTGGGAGATGGACTCTCAGGAAGGGAAACCTAAGTGAAAAAAAGATTGAATCATTTCCCCATGCCATGCTTTCTGTCTAGATTAGAGAATTTCCAAACATATATTTAACTGAGAAACATTTCAGTGCCATATGCAATTACTGCAAAGGCAAGGAAATCACTTGCAAATTTATAACAGGAAAGTTGAAACTTCATTTAACAGACATAGGACGAAACATTATTAAATTAGTAGAGGCACATGAGATATTACCATCTCAGTGAACTTATTTATAGAAGCTGTTTTTTTAAGATCACTTATATTCTATCATAATACACACCCACACCTTGTGCACACACACATGCATTCTCATACGCACACATTTGTAGTACAATGATAAGAACTTCCACAAAAAATAGCTCTTATAATTATTGACTTCAGGGTCGCCTTCATTTTTCACTCTTACTCTGGTAGTGTCTTCAGGGATCTGCCAACAACTTTTTCCAACACATCCTCACATCCTCCTTTTCCCATTGCTTAAACAAAAAGAAAATTGCTTCCAAGGCTTTTCAATGTTTACGATGAATGTGTGCCTCCACTCTGGTTGAGATCTCCAGATTAGAGTTGTGTTTGCCACGATGCTTTGTCACCAAGGGTGGTGACACTGGTGTCACTGCATAGAAAATCATTATGACTGTACTTATATATGGGACTTAGATTATTGCGGGAATAATATGTCTTTGTTTTCTGTACTTCCATGACAGTCATTTGATCTTCCATTTTTCCCTACCTCCACTAAGGTTCCATTTTTCCCTACCTCCTTCGTGTTATCAGATACAGACAGGAAGTGGGTTTGCTATTTCTCGTGCTAACATTTTTTGTTTGGTTGCCTTCTGCTCTTATATTCCTCATACCCTTTATTAGGTCTAAGGCTGAATTTGGGCAGCTTCATTCAGTATTCCACTGGGCCCACATATAGGTCAGACTTTGAAATGTTTATTTTTTATTACAAAATGCTTTTTTTCGTTCCCCTTTATATTGCAATTAGAGTTAAATTGTGTATATGGGTCTACTAACTTATCTGGGAGCTTTACTTCAGGTGGTCAAGAGGACATTTCCAAATATTTGTTATAAAAATGAGGCATTGATTGGAGAGGGTGACGCCACACTGGGTGAAATAATCTCCCAGGTCTCTAACACTCCTTGTGCGACATTTGTTTTTTCATTTTAAAATATACCTTCATTTACATTTTTCTTGTATATATATATATTTAATTTTTATTATTTTCTTACAACCTTGGTCACATTTGTGTAATTTTTGATCCCATTATGTATGACCCTCCCTCTTCTCTCTCTCTCCCCACATCCCTGCTCCAGTCACTCCAAATCCCCTCTCTCTGCTGAGTTGTTGGCTGATAAAGTTGTTGGTCAGTTGGTGTCATTATTTGGCCTATTGGTCTCTTCCTTGACTTAGTAAATACTCTTTTCTTGGGTGAGAATCTGAGCTCCTGTGACTTGTTTGTCCATGTTGTTTAAAGTTCTAAGAGTAACTTCGAGACAGGTAGCAGTCCAAGCTCATTTGGAACTTCTTGTAGGGCAGGTGTGTGGCATTGTTCTCCAGGCTCCTTTATTGTGACATTTCCCGTTGGGAAGTTGACAGTCTTCTCCAGACCCATGTGGTTGCTGGGGTTCATGCTTCCTCGTTCCTGTTGGCTACCTTCTCTGTTCTGGTGTCTGTCCCATCATGCGGCCTCTGGCATTAGGATCCCAAATCTCAGCCATTGATATTAGAGGGATTCCCTGATGGGGACAGATGCCAGCAGGAGGTTTGTCTGGCTCCTCTCCATTCTTGTAGGTTACAGTTCTGTCCTAGGGCTGCAGCCCCTTCTCTGTGGCTTTCCTTCCCGAATGGGAGAGGAGGGCACTTCCCTTATACTGGTGGCATCTCTGTATATTGGGGGTTTGGTTCTTTAGCCCCTAGCATGTTACAGTGTAGGTGAAGCTCTTTGCCAGGCCACTTGTGTAACTATTCGCACAGTCATGTCTCATGGTTCTGATCTTGCTCGGTTTGGGTCCTTCCCAGGTGATGATTATGCCCAGGGCCTTTGCTTGTTCTTCTTTTCTCCTGTGTGTTGGTTAGTGGATTGTTGGTTTTCTCATTTCCAGTGAGATCTGTTAGAAGTGGGAGCGACAAGAGGAGGAACCCTGTCCCCTGCATGGGTAACCTGACCGGCAGGGGTGCTGTCCCACCTTAGGAGCTAAATACAGCCCTCCCTCCACCTGGGACTCCGGAGGGGTGCTTACCCCTGACCCCTGACCCCTGACCCCTGCCCTCAACCAAGGCTGCCAGCAGGGGCACTGTGGGAGCCTCACCCCAGCACAGGCCTTTTGGCAAGGAACTCAATCCTTGTGTGATATTTGAAAAATAGTAGATAACAGTCTGGCTTGTGATTGCCTTGAAAATGATCTCAGAGGGGAAAGTGATCAATGAAAGTTAGCTTAACCCATCTTGTCTGCGTGGATGAGACACTGTGAGTCCCTGAAGCTGGAAATGAGGGTCCCTCCCAGGCTATACTTTAGAAACTAAAAAATTAAAGATGACAATATAAGACCACACGCACCTTGCACCTCAATCCTACCCAGGATCATTTGAAACTGAATCTCTGGAGTAAGGCCCGGGCAGCTGGAGTCTTAAAAATATCTCTAAATGAAGTGAAGGACTGTGAGGGAGCTGAGACTCACAGCCCACAGCACAGGCTGTGAACAGGTGCATCTGCTTCTGACTGCCAGCGTCTATGAATGGGGTTGTGCTAGAAAAAGGGCCTTTGCAGCTGTCATTCCATTATTGATTTTGGCATGAGGTCATCTTGGAATATCCAGGTAGGCACAGTGACACGTGTCCTTAGAAGAGGCACATGGAGGTGACACAGAGAGGGAAAGGCAGGTGAAGACCCAGCAGAGACTAGAGCCATGAAACCCTAAGGCAAGGGATGTCCGAGATGCTGGGGGTCAGAATAAGGAATGTTCTCTTCCTTAGACTGGGGCACTCTTGATTTAAGACTTCTGGTATCTAGAAATACAAGAGAATAAATTTCTGTTTTAAGAAAGCTTGTTTTTAATAATTTGTTGTGGTCGCCTGAGAAGATGGATGCACTACCTAAATGGAAACAATCTGGTATCTAGTGCTGTGGGAGGCGGATAGGAGTGTTTTTCAGATGTGGAAACAAAATGAGTAAAAGCAAGAAAGCACAAGGGAGGGGGGGAGGCTGGGCAACTGCATAGTAGAGAGTGGCTTCGAGGAAGAGGAGCAGGAGCTCCTTCTGTAGAATCCTCCAGAGAATCCTGGGGCGGATCTTTCCTTCCTCTGTCCTGTCCTGTTCTAGTTCAAAAACTAGCACTTGCCACCTCTCAGACCACAAAAGACCTCAGAAGCCTGGAAAGTGGGTTTGCATTTCATTCCACAAATGTAGGCGCCACTGAAAGATGCCGATGGGTGACATGGGTGACATGGAGATGTGTCGGGGACCTGCCGAGGGAAATGCTGTCTGAATGGCTTGGCAGCTGTTGCTGAATAGTGTGACTGGTCACTATATCCATTCCTTGCCTCCACACTAGAGGTCTCCCCAACAATGGTGGCCTCATGTGTGCCAGCTGAGCCACTTGTTTCCTAATCTCTGCAGTCGAGGTGATGCTGCTGATGCCACTAGGTGGATGTGTCTTAGATGTTATCCCTTCTGCAAGGCCACCTCCCTTCTGATGAACTCCGAGGGGACTGTCCTAGGCCCAGCACACCGGAGTGAGAGCAGCCGGCCTCTAGCCTGCCTGGTGCTGAGTGCTTGTTAACAGCGCGTTGTCACACAGGTGTCACACAATGAAGCACAGGCAGACCCGTGCTCTTTCCTAGACTAAAAAAGGGGACCTCCTATCAGCAGCACCATGAGCAGAGTCCTCCCTGACTCCCTGCTGGCACAGCAGTAGCTGTGAGGGGGTGAGAGTGCCTGTGCCCAGGCTCAGGACTCGCTGGTCATGTGACCAGGATGTACATGCGCGCGTGCGTGTTTCAGGCATTGTTTAGAACTGCTCCCTCAGAAAGGGCTGGCATGGGAACAGAAAAGTCACCTTGAGTGTGATTGCCTTTAGGGTGGAGGAGCAATAAAATGCCACCTGGCAAGGGAGGGTGATGCACTGAGCTGGGTGTGCAGTGGGGACCCGAAAGGGCTGGCCAAAGCCACTAGTGTTCTTAGTCTTTGACTGTCAGCTGTAGTAGGAATTTAACAGTGCTCCTTTTCCTAGAGGCCAACAGAGGCCAAGGAATTCCTTTATCTTGGTCACATTAAAGGAAGGAAGTCAGTGCCTTCTATGGACATTATCCGGTGACCCCACTGGGCTGGTAGCTAATGTTCAATGATAGTCATGCTGGGTACAGGTCAGAACAGAGCTGCTGGCCCCAAATTGAAATTTGGGGGTTCCTTGGATAGGAATCTGGGCAACCTCCTGCCTCCAGGAATGTCAGTACCCATCTCTGCCCTTTCTGGATTATGAAGGAGGTGGGCTCTCTAAATAGGAGGTGGGGCTGAGTTTGGGGGAGCCAGGATGGAATACTGAAGCCCCCCCACTGCCCTTCACCACACTGTGACCCCCAAGCAGAGGACCTGAGTTTCCAACTGAACAGCAGAGTGTTCTAAATCCAAACATATAGTTTCAAAGCCTCCAGCACTCACATCCTTCTATTTGCAAGAAAGCCTAAGGGATTCCTTAAGGTGGGTATGCAGGAGGTTCTGTCCGATGTTGACTGAATGCCTAACCGTGGTGGGAGAGTGATTCCAGAGAGTGAGCAGGTGGATGAATTCCTGCTCTGGTGAGAATCCCACTTATGGCATATATGGGAACATCAGAGGTGGTTGGTATATTGTGAGTGGTGGAACTTGGTGCCATGACTGTAGAATGAAAGCACCAAAGCTGACCTGTTCCAGGAGCATGTGTGTGTGTGTGTGTGTGTGTGTGTGTGTTTTATGGGGTGGGGGGAGGAGGCTATGCATACAGCTAACCACAGGGCAGCGTAGTGGGTGGAAGACCATGGATAAACACAAGGCTGCAGCATTACCAACCGAGCCCTGAGTTGATCTGGCTTGGCGTTCATGACCTTGAGAGTGAGTGCCTGCACATGATTCCTTCTCACTGTTACAGTCTGGGGATTGTTTCATCCTCTTTTTGCCTGGGATTGCCTCCCCTCATCTCCTCACTGCCCAGTTCCATCTGTCCTGCAGGCAAGCATACATAGCCAGCCTTCACAAAATCTTTATTCATCTACCTTTATCCTTTATAATTGTTCTCGAAAAGGGTATTTCACTTAGCAAAACTGAAGTATAGAGCATGAGAGGGAGAAGGGGGCAAATCAGGGGAGGGAAGGGCACAAAAAACTAAAGAGGATGGTTCGTAGGTGATAAGGTGCTGGGAGAACCCCAGGGTAGATAACGATGTAAAATAAAATAAATAAATAAATTAATTAATTTTAAAAAAGATATTTCATTATATAAGTGATACATGTTTATCATTTAAAAAAATCAGAGAACCTGGCAGACAGTCAAGAAGAGATTAAAAATCATTCATAGACCCAATAAAAAGAGAGAATCATTATTAACATCGGGATCTATCTCCCTTCCATCTTTTTTCCCCTCATTCTCACACATGCACACACCACACCCTTCCTTCCTGCCTCTCCTCACTCTGCCCTACATTCCAGTCTGTCATCTGCTCTGTCACCGCTCGATCTGAGCTGCTTGAGGACACAGATTGCATGCCGCCCCCTCTGTCCTTGTTCTCCAGCACGGCATCTTGCCCTGGGAGCCCTCTGTGCCAGCCGACTAGAACCACCAGTGAATTTGTGTGGCTTTCTAATTATTCTCAGGAGCAGCCTTGCTGGCTGTAGTGGGAAACCTGTGAACACGCCTTGAACTCTAGTCTCTGCGGGGAGGCTGGGAAAGCAAGAAGAATCCATGATGACTCAACAAGTGACTGAAACCCTGGCAGGGTTTGGTGCTGCTTGCCCTGCCTTGGGTGGTGTTAAAAAGCAGTTGTGCCCCTGTTACCCTGGTGTTAGAATAACAGCTGATGCCGGTAGTTTTTTTTTTTTTTTTTTATCCTTTCTGACCAAAAATAGTATTGGCGTTTCCCCCTGAGGGGAAGTGGATGAGATTTTCTTCTCTACACCAGTTTTTGACTCTAGGATACTTCTTGCATAGATTGAAGTTCAAGAGGCTTTTGAGTTGGGGTCAGAAGTGGAAATGACACAAGCTCTTTTCCAAAAAGCTTTGCATAGGGAGGGTGGCACCAAGAAGGAGAGGTTCGCTCAGCTGATCACAGCAGGAAGAAAAGCACCCGAGAGGGAACATCTCAGGCAAGTAAAAGTAGCAGAGAATGTTCACAGAGCATCCCAATCCCTCCAAGGCATATATGGGAACATCAGAGGTGATTGGTATAGTAGGTGCGCTCCTTGTTTTTTGGAACAAAGTGTAGGAAATTCACGGGTGTGATTGGCAGCAGAACAATACAAGCAGATGTAAGCCAGATGAGCGAGCCTGTTTCACCTTCTGAAGTTTTTATTTGAATATGGAGGCCTGTCTGCCATTGAGATGTCTTTTTTCTTTAAAGGGTAGCTGGCAGAGCAGGAACTATTTCTAGAATTAAATATCTCTAAGGGAATTTCATTACCAGGGGAAAAAGTCTGCAGTGTTGGGCTTCTGATGAAAAAGCATAAAGCCAAATAAAATCAAAGAGAAACCTTAAACAAATTATTGATTGGATAATGTGACGAAATCTCAGCTAGAGAGCTTCTTTTGGAAAATAAGAGTGGAAAGGAGAGTGAGAACATATTATTTAGGACCCAGTTTTCAAAATCTCTTCTGCAGTGGGATTTCTTCTCTCTGTACATGAAGAAAAGAAATGAAATCTGTGTTGTCTGGTGGCTGACATCGTGCAGGTGAGGGGTTGAGGGTCCCAAGGCCTCAGGAGCCCAGATGACTTGTCCCCAAGTCTCGGCCATTAGTGGTAAAATGAAGAAATATGCTTTTTTAAAAATCCCAAATGTAGCATTCTTTCTACAATTCTGTTTTGCTGTGGAAGGATAAAGGATTTAGTCGAAGGAACATAGGTTTGGGGTTTGCTTGGTTTGAATCCTGGCTCTTTGGGAACACATTTTTGGTAGTTTTTCCAGCCTTACTTTGCTTAACTCACAATCCCCAGGCCTGTGCATGCCCTCTGGAGTGTGCCAGAAGCTCCTGAGCTTTCCTTAGCCTCACTGACTCACTTGCTCATTCAGGGACTACGATAGGCACCATGGACACAGCAGTGATGCGAAGCGACAGAACCTCACTCATGTTCCAGGTCAGGGCTGTGCAGTTAAATGGCCATGAGCCACATAGGTCATTTTCAGTTTTCTAGTAGCCACTTCAAGAAAATAAAGGGTGGAATTCATTTTATTAGCATTTTATTTAGCCTTCTCTATCCCAAATATGGATATTTCAACACCAATCAATCTAAAGTTTTTGTGAAGCTATCTTACATCCTTTTGTGGAACTTGGTTAGTTTTATGACACATTGAAAGGTGGATGAGTCACCCTTCTTCAAGTGTCGTGTGACAGCTCAGATCCAGGATGTAGGAGCAAGACCCTGCCATCTGCCCTCATGAGGAAAGTGGAGACAGCCTGGACCTGCAGCCTGAACAGCGGCCTGCCCACCCAGAGGAAACCCTATTCCCAGCCCTCAGCTCCAATCCCAGAGCCCACCGCTTCCACTCAGCAAGAGGCACGCCATGGACTTTAGACTAAAGAGTGACATCACATCTGTGATGATGATGATGGTGATGATGATGAAGATGATAAACAGAGAAGACTTAAGTTTGGTGCTAAGCACATCATATGCTCTTTCTTATTACCTTTACTCTAACTGAACAATAAAGGAACTAATACCATCATGTTTGCAGAGAGGAAGGAGCCTCACGAAAGCTGGTAACTTCCCAGCAAATGACAGACCGGGATTTGAACCTAGGGCTGTATAAAGCTGAAGTGTCTGTCCTTAAAACAGAGAGCTGGGCTGGGCACGGTGACTCATGCCTGTAAGCTTCAGCCTATGAAGCGGCCGGGGTTAGGGATCGAGGTTCCAGTTCCGCCGGGGGCCCGTAGCGAGACCTAGTCCCAAAAAAATAGCTGGGCGTGGTGGCCCATGCCTGTAATCCCAGCTACCTGGGAAGCTGAGGCTGGGGATTGCTCAAGTCCGTGGTACCTCAGGCAACGTGAGTCTGCAGTTCCACAGACAAAAATAGCGAGACCTAGTCTCAAAAAAACCCAAAAAACCCCAGAGATCTGGGGTGAATACATGCTGCCTGAACCTTGTCAAAGGCTCTCTTGTTCTTGCTCACTGTCCGCACAGCTGGTGGTGTAACTCAGTGTCACCTGGTGGGTGCTGCCCTTCACCAGCTGTTATCCTGGGACCATAACTGCCAGCGGCATGTTTGTACCACAATCTTTGAAAGCCATAGGCAAATGCATGTGTGACAAAGAACATATTAACTTACAGGCATCAGCTGCGGTACCTTTGTTAACTGAAGCATCATGGGGAAGTTCACTTTCATTGCTGTGATTACTATGATAGCTGCTATCCAGGCGATGGCATGTTTGGGTGCCCCCAAGATCAGATCTCTGCAGCAGTGCCTGGAATATCAAATAGCAAGGAGAGCATAACCTGCCTTGAATGTTTGGTCACTAGTTATCCCAGCACCGGGAAGCTTTCCAGCTTTGCTTATGGGTATGTTGCAGTGAAACCCAGGGTGCAGACGGGCTCATTAGCCAGATGTGTTCATCCTCTGCCAGTTTGCCTGGTGCTGAAATCAGTCCTTTCTGTTCTGCCCCGGATGGCCAGCAGCACCCTGGATCCTTGGAGCTGGTTAAATAAGTGCTTAGAAGTCCTCAGACACAGGGGAGGTGTGGGTCTCCCCTCGCAGGATTGGGGCAGATGTGATACTACCAGCCAGCCGCTAGTGTCTGGAGGAAGAGGAAGGACCCACTTGCTGTGCTGCAGGTTTTCTGGGCATCCCCATGCTCTGCTAAGTGGGATCACCTTAAAAGTATCCAAACCCTACTTGAAGTCCACCTCCTTCATGAAGCCCTTTCTGGCCTGTCAGCCCCTCTGGGCTCCCTGCCTCTGTAGAGCTGTGTGCCTTGGACACCACCCTCTGGACTCCAAAGCCCTCAGCTGAGTGGTTGGTGGCGCTCTCTCTCTCTAACTACACCCTTCATTCCCAGTCTGGGCTCCACGACTCCTGTGGTGACAGCCATATACTGGCTTGTGAGTCTCTGATGTTTGGGTTGGTCATTGCCACCTGTTCCAGGCTGGGGTATGAGGGGCTTTTCCAGCTTTGTAAGAACATGTATGGCCTTGCTGAGCTTACCTCTGGATTGGCTGCCTCCCTCTCTGTGGAGAAGGCACATCCCTCTGAGAACTGGGATCTTGTGACCTTGGTGTAGGGTAAATGAGTTAGTCAGGCTTTTTCCTCCATTAGCCTGTATATCCAGTACCTGGGGTGTTGCGTCTATGAATGTGCAGTCCAGTGGGTGTATGCGTAAGAGTACATACTTGGGCCTCGGATAATGGGGGTAGAGGAGTGCAGGAGAGCATTTACAGGAGCATGAGAGAGCACAAGAAAACACTAGAGAGAGCCCAAAGAAAAGAGTTTGACAATTCCCAGAGGACTGGGGGATTCGCCTGGCTCCCAGCCCTTCTAACCTCCAGCCCTGACCCTACTCTGACTGGTGTGTCTGTGAACTGCTGAAGTCAACAAGGAACCTACGAAGATTGGTGATGTTGCCCCTAGAATTGGTGATGAGGATCGATTATATCACAATTGGCAACGAGGATGGGATGGTTACCCCACACTTGGCCTTCAACTACCAAGTCTGCTGACTCTTCTTGGGGCCTATTATTGCTCATCATTGAGCCAAGGATTAGTCCCCAATCCAAATCAGCTCCCCTCTGATGCTGTTGTATTAATGTCTTTCTCTCTGTTTCAGACACCACATGTTATGTCATATATCCGTTCATTTGTTGATGCTTCCCTGTTGCACTGGGCATCCTTGTTTCTTCTCATGTGTCCAGTCCAATGCCTGGGGCATGGACTGAGTAAAGACTGAGACTCCAAGGATGGGTGTTAATAGAATTACTTGGTCACTATAGGGGAGAGCCAAGGTTGAGAGGGGGCAGAGGTGGGGCCTGGGGTGCTCTGTCACTCTCTGTAGACTTCAGCTGTGAAGGGAAGTCAAGTCTGCATGTGAAGTAATGGAAAACCCACTGGCTTAGAAGTCAGGGTCTGAGGGCCCAGTATTTTCCTGCACCAAAACTCATGTGCTCTATAGCCATGAGGTGCTCTCGTGAGGGCTGAAGGAGCTATTTTTGTGGAAGAGCTTTGTAGGACATAAAGTGGCACGGTGAGGTGTCACTTTACCCTGTCATCCAGTCCCTTCCTCCCTGTCCGAACAGATTTCCTGTTCATTTGATTTAGCCAGGCTATTTTTTTCATTAAAAAAGTGATTTTTCTCTTATTACAAAAATAATGCTTTATAATAACAAAAATATTAAAAAATTCAGAAGAAGATAAAAAATAAATCTTCTTAAGATTACCATCTGGAAAGACACCATTAGCATATTACATATAGCCTAAATAATGTTTGTCCTTATGCCTGGCCTAAGTTTGCAGATACCAGCAGGACTGACAGGAACTCATTCCTCCCCTGCTCCATATCTGCCCTGCACTGCCTGGGGTGCCCTAGGTGATGGAATATCCCTACTCTGGTTGCCCCCAGCATCTTCATCAGCGGTGCCCTAGTAGTGCCAGTGAGGGGTACTAAGAGGTAACTTAGGGAAGGGTTTATCATCTTTCAGTGGTTTTCACTCTCTGAAAACCGCTCCAGACATCTGTATATTATGTCTCTCTCCACTGGAGGCAGACCTCCACAGGTCAACTACTTGGCTAGATTTTCCTTTTTGCTGCCTCTCTGGTGCCTCAGATAGTGTCTGTCCATAGTGAATATTCACTGAATGAAAGACTCCATGTGCGGTGTGACCTCATATAGGACAGGAAGCATTTGCTTCAGAGGATTTGTTCATAGGATTTGCAGCTTCTTTGGAGATAAACATTTGCCAGATCCAGTTGTACTTAGAGCCCTGGCCTTAGCAGATAATCCCTACCCCCTTTGCCCTCACCATTGCTCCTTCCAGCTGTTTCAGGCCCGCTCTCAGACCTGCTCCTTAGCATGTGGCTGCAGTATTCTGCAAAGCACCACCTCTTAGTCTTCGCATCCCTACACTGCCCCAGGCAATGGGCCCCATCCTTTCCCAGTATCTGCAGCCTGTTCTTCCTTGAGCACCCTTTAGTGTGCTCACCTTGGAACACCCTTTTGCTTTCTTATAAACTTGGCTGCAATTTTTGCTTAGGCAGGATGGCCATAACTCTGCATCTCTGTTTTATCTTCAAGGCTGAGCTTCGGTGATATAGTCTGCATTCGTGGACTGGAAGAAAGACCTTCCAGAAGACTGTGGAGGGTTGGGCTTTGTGGGTGGGTGGGGTGAGGGGGAGGATTCAGTTAGCACTGAGATCACTCACTTCTCATGCCCAAGGGTCTACACCCACTCAACCAGACCCAGAGTCCAAATTCAGGTCACCAAGCACTTGCCAATGCTGTTGACCTTCCTATTCCCCTTCTGTCACAAACTTGGAAGAGAATGGGGGTCTGTTTTCTCCTGGGACCTTGCTTGCAACTCCACTAGAAGAGACATTAACCCCCAATTCTCCCCAGATTGTCATAAAACCTGTTCCAGGATGATCCTCAGTGGAAAACAATAGTTTTCCTCTTATGTGTTTCCAAGGTTGGAATCACATCACCGGTAGCCAGAGTGCCCTCTGTATAGAATGAGCACTCTAGGGTACCAGGACCTGGGAGGAGAGCGAGAGAACGAAGGTGAGCAGGAGGCTCAGCCAGGAGCTATCACACGGTGACCCTGTGCCTCCTCTCATGGAATCTGCTATTTCACATAGTTCCTAATGTTGTTCTTTTGCTGAGAACTTTCAGGGTCTGCTCTCTTAGCAACTACTATTTTCAGGGCTTGTCAGATAGCTGAAATTTATAGCTTTTGACATCCTCACTCACTTCCGCACTCTGCCTGTCTCTCACATCATCACTGTTCACATCTTCATCAGAGTCTCCTTTGACCCTCCCCCAATGGGACAGTGGGGGACAGTTATCCCTCCTTTGGCAAGAAATGAACTGACTTCCAAGGTCACCTGGAAGTTAGCCTTTGAACATGATTTTTAGATGCCTGATCAAATCTCCCAGGGTCTGTGTGCTTAGAATCATCCCTTTCAGCTCCATCCATTTTGCCACAAATGGCATGAGTTTATCTTTTTTTGACTGCTGAGTAGTAATCCATTGTGTGTACGTACCACAGCTTCTTAAGCCACTCATCTGTTCTAGGGCATTTGGGTTGTTTCCGTATCTTGGCGATTGTAAGTAGGGCTGCTGTAAACACGGGGCTGCAGGTTTCAAATTAGTGTTTTTGTGCTCTTTGGATCGAGACCTATGAGTGGATTTACTGGGTCATATGGTAGATTCATTTTTAGTCTTTTGAGAAAACTATGGTGATTGCACTTGAGGAATCTACATTGTGAAGCAATAAACAAGGATGTTTAAAAAATAAAGAAAAAGATAAAGTAAAAGCAACTGCTTATTTGGAGCAGAAAGAAAAATAAAAGGCTTTCTAGGGTCTGTGCTTCTGCCAGTTTCTTGACAGAGGGTTTGAGACAGAACAAGAAGTGGTGATGGGGAAGAGCTCAACCTGGAGATTTGACAGTGAAGAATGGGAACTGTTTGTCATTTGGGGTCATCTCGGGGGCTGCATTCACTGTTGTACTTATTCTCCTCCCATTTCTACCAGTCACCAAAATTCATGTTATCCAAAATTCATGTTATCCTGAAAGACAGTGGCTTGGGAGGAACTGTTTGCTTGAATGCAGACCTTTGAGTGACCTTTGCCCCATGTGACATCACATACATTAAACAGCGTTTCTCTGTTTTCTGCTTCAGCTTAAATCAGAAAAGAGACGTGAGGTTTGCATACACTTTTTATCTGTTTTATATCAATTTATTTGTTTCATTTTGATATTGAGTCAGATTATTTTGCTAAGCACAGGGAAGGGGATATGGTCCCTTCTCTTGAGGTATATGTAAGAGAGTAGCATGTGTGTGTGTGTGTGTGTGTGTGTGTGTGTGTGTGTGTATAAGAAAGAGCTGGGTGGGGGGAGAGAAAGAGAGTGAGAAAATCTTTGCCATGTAAACCCCTACACAGACATCAGCCCAAGAGGCTTGGGTGTCCAGCTGAGATCAGGTGGCTGCTCCCCTGAATGTTTGCAGGACTCAGTGTAGACAAAGGGGAAAGGCCTGCAAAGGGAGTGAACAGGATGTTTGAAGACACTAGGCATGAGAGAACTGAGAGGTTCATAGAGGTCCCTTGCAGCATGGTTGTGTCTTTGTTTAACTAGTTTTTCTGGGAAAGCAACTTGGTAATATTTATTAAGAGCCCTGGACATGACATAGCCCTATCTCCTTTGGGTCAATAACATTACCTCTGGGAACAATGCAGTGCTGACTGTCCCAGATATTTTGGCACCATATGTATTAATTTTGAATCTTTACTAAAACATTGCAGAGGGGGAGTCATGAGTCCCATTTTCCAGATACGGAAACGAGGTTTTTCAAGAATCAGACAGATTTAAGACTGAATTCACACGGTCACTAATCAGCTCGTTTCCTAAGACAAATAACTTCTTTGAAGCTGTTTCCTGAGGTACTGTTATTAAAAAGTGGTGATGATGCAAACCGCAATTAAATATAAGCTGCTCTTTACTGAATTATTCTCTTGTTTATATTGCCACTGCCAGAAATGATCTCCATTTTCTTAAACATTTCAGCTTAAATCAATGAGCTGGAATCAAATGGCATGGAGTGTGGCAGAGCGGCCCTGTTTGGCGATGTGATTCGGAGAGTTGTTTGCTCCTGCAGTTTTCCTTATGTACACAGCTCCTCTACCTGCATTACTTTTCTTTTGTCCCCCTGCCAGATAGTAAGTTCCCCAGGAGATGGGGTGACCTTAGCTATATCCTTGTGTCCTCCACAGCCCCTTCTGCTTAAGCATCTTACATGTGCCAGGAGAGCTCAAAGATTAGTTTTTTTCCAGAAGTAATTAGGACATCATGATCTAGGGGAAAAGGTTCTTTACTTTAAAATTAAAGAGCTAAGATCGGGGGGCATAAGGTGACCCAGAAAAGATAGACATTTAGGGTTGGAGACTTGGAGGGCCAGGTTTGGAACTGAGGGCCTGAGCGCATTTAACAGGAAAGATGCAAAATGTTCTGTCTAGTTCTGCACCGACATCACTGTCTCAGGCTGGGAAGCAGATGCTGGAAGGAGCATGCACGGGCAAGTGATTTAGGAAGAGCTGTCCCTTAGGAGCACCCACTGAAGGGGTGGGAGCAGGCCAAGAGGAGCAGGCGTCAAAGTGTGAGAGTGGACAGGGTTCAGCTTCTGCCCATCCTCGCTGAAGTGTAAACCACAAGAGAGTCTGTGCTCCTGGAGATAAGGACCTGGGCTTGCATTCTTTCTGCGCCAGCTGGCCATTGGCTCAGGGCTGTATGGGTGACCCATGTGCTTCCAGTCACTCTGCATGTGTCTGTATGGACAAAGGTGGCAAGTACCATAGTCCAAGGGCTGGCTTTGCCGAAGCACAGGTGCTGTGGGTGGAAGCGAAGGCACAGAAAGCATGGTGGGGAGTGGTGCACAGAAACCCAAGGGGCTGTGTGAGGGCGGAACCTGCCCTGTCTGCTTGGCAGCTACAGCCTCAGTGTGCACAGCTGCACCACACTGGTTTAAAGTCTCTGTCTCCCAAGCCCGCTGCACGGCATCCCCAACTGCAAAGCCGGGAGAGCTACTTTATTCACATCTCAGATGGGCATGAGACAAAATAGAGTGAGGCTGGGACGTAGGATCATGCTGATGACAATAGAGTGGCACAAAGCAGCTGTTAGGCCTGCACTCTCTCCTCCTGGCCCAGAAGACACATTTGCTGGGAGTCTTCTCAGAGGGCCTTGTCTCAGGGTCAGTGCTGACAGCCTTCCAGGGGAGCTTGCTCACGTTGGGAAGGAAGCAGGCTCCTTTCTAATGTTGATAAATTTTGCAGCAGTTTCTTTAATATATACCAGCCGCCTCAAACTACATCTAATTAGCCACCAGATACCACGCTGGGACTGTTTGCCTTTGATGTGTTCATCAGTATCAGCAAGGAAATATTGGAAAGCTAATCATAATAGGCCTTGGTGCTTATCAAATACCTTTTATCTTCAAAATGCTTTACAACCTCTAATTATTAGAGGAATTAGGGTGAACAGCAACCTTCTTGCGGAGACCTCAAACCATTATCAAGGACCTTTAATGTATCTTATAATAGAGCAAGGGAAGCGTGAAGGGGGGTGTTAACAGTTGTCCAGATCTGGGAAAGTTATGTTATGAAGGTAGGAGATAGCTGTTCCCTGCCTCCCTGGCGGCAAGAACAAGGAAATCAGGCCTTGTTTGAGGAAGAAGGTGGCAGGATGGTGTGGTGGCAGACACAACAGCAGGCCATGAAAGGAGAGGTTGTGCTGTCCAGGCACCCAGCCTCCATCCAGCCCCTGTGTGGCCAGGTCCGCTTCTGGCCTGCCAGGGCCTGGGGTGGATGACATCAAACCAAAAGTCCCATTAGTGGTAGATTTCTGGGCCTCTTGATATGGCTTCATGCAGCTTTTTTGCTTTTTATTTTTTAATTGTCTTTTGGTCCATTATTGTCATTTAGGTTTGGTTCAGTTTGTTTTGTTCAAATTGCCTCTGGAGTAGAGGAAGCCAATTTGAATTCTGCAATAACAATATTAGCCAACACTCTTAACCTACCTTTCATTTTACACAGGAGGAAAGTGGGACTCAGAGAACATGAGGGTCTGCCCATACTCAAGCCAGTGCCTTGGCAACATCAGGGACCTGTCAGAGAAGGGGTGCGGTTTGTTCATAGCACATTGCACTGTGCCAAAGACAGAAATAGCAGTTGCAACCGGAACAGGGAGACCCACGTCCAGGCTGCTGGGGTTCTGTGCTCAACACTTTAATCTTCAGCAGTGGGCTGGTCAAAAGAGGTGGCCTGATACCCTCCTCTGTCCGGGTCCCACGAGCTGATCTGCCTGGAATGTGGGGACAGGGCAGGCCACTGTTCATCATGCTGTTCCTCAGGCTGGGGAAGCCTGAGGCTATGTTATAGCACTTTCTCCCCAAGTATTAAAGGGGATTTAAAATGTGCTTACTCTAGCTGTCTATGGAGAGGAAACAACTACATTACATTTCCGTCTGGGAACCCAGAGATCACCTCCTCTGCATTTGCTGGGCAGAAACAATTAGCCTCAGGCTCTCTTTCTTGGAGAGAGCAGCTTGACAAAAATATGTATCCTGTGATTCAACTCAATTTTGATACAGGTTCCACAGATTAAGGGCTCAGTCCCACAAGACTCTCGTCCCTCAGAAGCCAGTCACAGTCCTGGGTTGTCAGCTTGACAGCTGACTGAATATAAGTCCCAGGCTCCTCACAAATACCCTTTTCCTTGGATTTGCAGAATGACACACGGAACTAGCGAAAGTGCTTTGCTTACCTTTATGGGCCTATTATAAAGGATACATCTCAGGAGCAGCCAAATGGAAGTGAGGTGCAAAGTAAGGGAGAGTGGGAGGTTACATGGAGCTTTCATTCATTCCTGGCTTCTCTGTGTGCTGCTCACCAACCCAGAGGTACCCTGAGTCCATCCTTTTGGGCATGTTATGAACATTTCATCATGCAGTCCCTGTTGATGAGATCATTGGCTGTTGATGATTTGGCTAAAACTCAAGCTCCAATCTTCTTCCCAGAAGTGGGGTTGGGGCTGAAAATTCCCAGCACATGGTTGGTTCCAATGGCGAGCAGCAGTGGTTCCATCTTACCTAAATTCCCCTGTAGAATCACTCTTGTCCCATAAACTCAGGTATGGTGAAGAAGGGACATTATGAACAGTAAGACTTATTAGAGAAGTTCTAAGGTTTTAGGAGCTCTGTGCTAGGAACGAGGGACAAGAATCAATTGTATATTTTAAATCATTATACAAATGTTTAACTCATTGTACAAATTTCACCACTTCCTTACTCTCAATGGCTAGTTAAAAAGCCAGTATGAGTGTAGAAAGCTCTTGTTATATGTCTGGCACCAGCCTATGAACTGGTAGCCACTTCTTCATGTAAGTGCTCAATATCATTTTCATGCTTACAAAGATTTCATTGAGACAGGGCCACCACTGGGAGGGGGGAGGGGATGGTGATCCGGTTGGTGCATCCTTCCATGCAAGCTTACATCCTTACATGCAAGAATACAGGTCACACAGGGGATGAACACAAAGGGAATGAGAGACAGAGGGGGGGGGAAGGAAATTTGTTGACCACATATTGCCAGATGCTGTCTGTTAGTCCAAGTAGTGTCCGTTGAATAGAGATGGGGTCCAAGCTTAAGCCACATTTGGCAAGCTAGAGTCTTTGCCACAGACACAGTTCAACTGTTGAAGCCCCAGCCACACTACTGTTTCCTATCAGTCCCCACTCGGGGGTTAGATTTCAGAAAGTTCTACCTTTTATCATTGAGTTGGCTATCAGCTATACACAGTGGCCTGCAGTTTGCTTGTCATAGTTCCTCTTACATAGTGGTTTATAGGATTCTGCCTCCCAGGAAGAAATAAGTCATTGCACACACTTGAAAATGTAGCCACCCACACCTAGTACTATATTCTCATGCCTAAGGGATGAAGAATTAGGAAGGGCTCAGAGGGACAGAGATGGGGTGACCAGGAGGTGGACTTAGGACTAAACCCTTAAGGCATCTGCAAAACTACTAATGGGAGTAACTCTAGAAGAGGGAGGAAGAGCTGAATCATATCCTTTTGTTGAGTCCCAGGACACAAAGACAGGCCATCACGCTCCTGGCCCTTTCTCTTTACTCTCAGTGCTGGTAGGTTTGAGTCCCAGCTCTGCTTGCTCATCACACTGGGAGACTGAGTTTCTCATTAATAAAAGAGCAGAAAGACAGCCAGTCCTGACTGCTTCATAGGGTCTCTATGGAAATGAGATAATGAAGAGTTCTTTTTAACCACCAGGTGTCATTAATGTTGTTATTGGTTTATGTGTTTTTCATTATTTTATCATCTCCCAAGGAGTCATCTCACGATCAGAATTTTGAATGAAGAGGGATCATTTTGCAGATGCCTTAGAAGTGATAATAGCCATGGTTTCTAAGTGTTTTAGGTTGCTCAGTGTGCACATGAAGTAGGCACTCTCCTGGGCATTTTACAGACAAGGAAACTGAGACTGAGAAGTTAATGACTCATAGCCATTTAACTAGAGGGCAGTGGAGGGGCAGGATTTGAACTTCGGGAAAATTAGCTCTTGCCTTTCAACCATATGCCTTCGGCAACTCATGCTTCTCACCTCCTTGGTGCAGAAAAGAGACCAGGGGTTTTCTGAGCATCCTCTCTGCTCTGGCCCTAGGGTTCCTTCAGTGGACCATGTGGGTGCACAGAGCCTCTCCTTTCCCCACATATACCCTGGAGAAACAGAGATACTGCCACAGCCCTGCCCACATCATAGAACTTGACCATTTTCTCTTTTTCACTCCGTCTTCTGACAACTTCCTGCTGCTGGTGTCAGTCTGCCTGGGGACTCTCTCTAGAAAGACTGCACACCTTGTGGAGTGTTTGGAGGTTAGGAGCCCCATGAGCAAACTTCACCTCACCCTATGACTGATGTGTATATGAAAATCCCTTCGGCCCCAGGGTTGCAGAGTTCGGAGTTCTCTGGAGTTGACAAACAGCAGCAGCTTGCAGCTTACATGGCAGCTGTCTGGGAAAGACACTTTTTGCTACCTTTCCTTCCCTGTCTCACTGCCCATTCCCCAAAGGGATCCTGTCCTCTCCAAACAAACCATTGTTACTCACTTCTTTGTCTCCAGATCTTCTATGACATCACTTGCTAAGGATTGAATTGTGTACCTTAAAAAGACAATCTTAGAAGATGAATTTATTTGAAATAAGGTCTATTCTAAGTCTATAGGTCTATCTTAGATGAGATTAGTCAAGCTAAGACAAGGCTAGTAGAGTGGACCCTCAGTCCAATAAGGTCCGTGTTCTTCTAAGATGGGGAAGGTGATGTGAAGAAAGATACACAAGGAGAGAGGCCTCCTGACTGTAGAGGCAGAGCTCAGGATTGATGCCTTGCAAATCAGAACTACCAGGATGGTCTGACCCCACCAGAAGTTGACATGAGGTGGAGGATAGGCTTCTCAGAGAGAGAAGACTCTGCTGGCCTTGATTTTGGACTCTAAACTCTAGCACCATGAAAGAACAAATTTCTGTTGTTTTCAAACTCCCAGCCCTCAGTCCTACATCCTAATGTAGGATCACACCTCTCATCTGGGGCCCCAATTCTCCTGTACTTCCTCCTTCCCAGGGGCACGCTCCATATTATTCCCCGTGAGCATCCCCTGTAGAGCCACCTTTGGAAGCCTCAGCCTCAGCCTCAACTCCCACCCCGCTCCCTGCAGCCCGGGGAGTTGAGCGGGACTTACTGATTTCTGCCTTTGCTTGACACTGCCATGTCAGAGCTCATGGTTGAGACTTAGGGGGCCTCCCCAGAGTCCTGGTTAATTAAAGAGATTTGAGCATCTCCTGGAGATGCTTTCTGACTTTTGATTTCCTAACTGTCTGCTGCAGGAGAGATTCAAGGAGGATCAGGGTGACTTAGCGACTGCTTTCAAGTTGGCAACAAGTGTGGTGAAGATGGAGTGAAGCACCAGGTGCTCTCCATCTCCACTGCACCCAGAGGAGGGGAAATTAGCAGACACCCTTTAGGATGAATTTAGATTTAATCTATCAACTCTCTGACTGCAGTAGCTACTAAGCTGCTAAAATTATTCTGGAAGCCTGAGACATAATCCTGGAAATGTTTGTGGGCTGGATAATTTCCATCTGTGCATGAAGACAGGTATGAGACCATTCTGGAGAGAGAAGGGTGGCATGTGAGCTCCAGGCAGAAAAATAGTTTTTCTTGTCCCCTCTCTGAGGATGCTGGCCTTTCCCCTTTGTCTGTAGAATATACACTGTACCCCTTGCATTTTCCCTTCTTTGTCTTTTGCTCCAAAAAATCTTTTAGAAAGAAAACTGTCCAGCCCTGAGTTCAGGGCATCCCTGGGCTTCCATTCCAATGTGAGGCAGTTAAGTCAATGACTTTATTCCATTTTATTTTGAAATGAAAATAGAAGTGCTTCTGTTAAGCAACCTACTGGCCCAAAACAGAGGATTGGATGAAAAAAAATGTGATACATATACACGATGGAATATTACTCATCAATTAAAAATGACAAATTGGATGATTTTATGATAACATGGATGGACTTAGAAGAAATCATATTAGCAGAAACAAGTCCAAAAGAAAAAGACAGAAACCAAATGGTTTCACTAATATATGGAATATAGGGGAAAAAATAAACAAAAGCCATGAGGAAAAGTCAAAACAAGCTAAGCACCGAACTGAAGCACACAACTTTGGACAGGGGGGAAAGGGGGGGATCTGTGGGGAGGGTGGGGGGGGTGAATCCCTGGGATTACAATGATGTGAAATTTATATGTAAATAAATTTAAAAAGAAAAGAAGTGCTTCTGTTGTTTGTCTTCCATTCCTTTCAGAAGCTCCCAGGTGCTGTGCAGATTGCCACCTGGCCAAGACCAGCCCAGGGAGCGGAACTCAGGTCTTCAGGGGGTCTTCAGTGCCCTGCCCACTTACTTACAGAGTTCACTCCCTGCACTAAGGGACAGTGGCTTTTACAGGGATGTTGCTCAATTTTCAGCCCCTTCCTGTTCGCTAGAGTTGAATGTAAAAGGGAAAATCAGGCTCTGGGGATACAGGCAGGGCTGGACTTGTACGTTCTGGGGGTGTGAGAAGTACTCTGGATCTAGTCTTTATTTTCTTTCAAAGAGATCTGTTGAGCTATTGGCACATGTAAATGGGCATAGATGAAGTCTACAGTTTGTATGTACTTGTATATACACGTATATGGGTTAGCGCATGCGGCTATGTGTATACTATATACACATCTGTCCATGAAACTATCTCCTTAGTTAAAATTCCTCTCGCTCATGTGGAATTCCCTCCTTACCTCTTCTCTGTTTCTATAGGTTGGTCCTTAATTTTTAAAATAATCTATAAATAGAATCGAATACTATGTGCTCTTGTGTTGATCTGGCTTCTTTCATTTTCATGATGATTTGGAAATTCATGCATCTTTTTGTTGGTTCATTCCTTTTAATGAAGAGTGATCTTTCATGGTACATGTGGGCCCCCTCATCTGTTGATGCAAAACTCCTATGAACATCCATGTATACATTTTTATGTGGGCATATACTTTGATTCTCTTGGAGAAATATTTAGGAGTGGAATTGCTGTATATATGGTGGAAGTTCATTGAGATTTTTAAAAAGAAACCTCCAAATATTGGCCAAGGGATCTGCATCACTTTATATTCCCAACCGCCATATGTAAGAATGCCATCCAGTCAATCTCCTGAGGAGATTTGGCATGGGGGAGCCTTTAGATTATAATCATTCTGCTAAGTTTGCAAGGGTATTTTATTTCCATTTTGAATTGCATTTCTCTTTTGACTAGTTATTTGTTAACTATATGTCTTAAAAGTTGAACTGTTTTCTTATTGATGAGTTCTTAGAGTTCTATAAAGGTTCTGGATCAAGATCTTCTAGCAGATATGTATTTTGCAATTGTTTTTCCCTGTCTCTGGCTTAAATGGTATTTTTCAAAGAGTAGAAAATGGTATTTTTCAAAGAGTAGAAAAATAAAAAATGTTTTTTTTTTAACAGATTGTGCCATTGCTATTTTATCTAAGACATCTTTGTCTAAATAAAGGTCACAAAGATGTTTTCTTCTTGAAGTTTTATATTTTCAGATTTCACATTTAGGTCTATTATACCTTTTTTAGTTCATCTTTGTATATGGCAGAAGCACAGATTGAAATTTCCTTTGCAAATACACATCCAATTATTCCAGTACTATTTACTGAAAAGATTATCCTTTCTCTGAAAGGTTGTTTTGCATCTATAAAAAATCATTTCTGAATATGGATCTATTTCTGTATTCTATATTCTGTCCCAAGTATTTATTTTTTTCTGTCTTTATATGAATATCATGCTATCTTCATTGTAGATTTATAAGTCTTGAAATTAGGGTTTTTTCCCCCCAATTTTGTTCCTCTTTTTCAAAGTCATTTTGCTTTGCTAGGTCTTTTGAGCTTTATGATGTTTCCATTTGAACTGTAGATCTGTTTGTCAGTTTTTGCAAGAGGCCTGCTGGGACTTCGATTGGGATTGAGATGGCTACAGACGTGTTTCAAGAGAAATGGAATCATCATCATATTGAGCCTCCCCACCCACAGATAAATACAGCAATTCATTTTATAGATCTCATTTAATCTATCTTATCAATATCCATCATCTTTTGTATATGGTCACTAGACAGCTTTTGTCAACTATATCCCTAAGTATTTCATAATCTTCATACCATTGTAAATGATACTCTTATTTCAACTTCAAATGTTTATAGCTGGTACACAGTAACACAATTGACTTTTATAGAGAGAGCTTGTATCCTTTCACCTTGTCAAAGCCACTTACTGCTTTCTACATAAACAACCTGTTGTCTGGGAATGAAACCATTTTTCTTTCTCCTTTCCAATCTGGATATCTGTTGTTTCTTTTTCTTGCCTGTTGAATTGACTAGATTCTGTAATACAATGATGAACAGAAGTGGGAAGAGCAGATATTCTTGCCTTTTTCTTGATATAGCAGGGCAGTGCTTCGTATTTTACCATAAAGGATGATATTAATGGTTGTTTTTTGTGGATATTCTTTTTCAGGTATTGCAAATGTCTTTGCAAATGTCTTCCCAGTCCCAGTTTTCTGAGAGTTTTCTTCAGGAATGGATCCTGGGTTTTGTTAAATGCATTTTTTGCATCTATTGAGGTGATCATAAGATTTGTCTTTTATTTTGTCATTGTAGTGACTTTCAATTATTGTTTTTTAAAATGTTAAAGCATTCATGCATTCCTGGGATAAAATCCTGCTTAGTGAGATTCTATTATTCTATTTATATGTATGTTCTTGAATTCAGTGCTAGAATTCCTTAAAGAATTTGTGCATCTATGTTCATGAGAGATATTGGCCTTTATTTTTCCTTTCCTGTAGTGTCTTCATTTGGCTTTTGTATCAGGGCAATCCTAACCTTGTAGAAAACCCTAGAAAGCATTTCATATTCTTCAATTTTCTGAAAGAGCTTGCTTTGAGTTGGTGTTTCTATTTTGTAGACTTTATGTAGTCAGCTAGACTTATAGTTCTCTAAGGGGAAAATTTTTAACTGTAGGTTCAATATATTTGATAGATTATTATTAGTGTTTCGTACTTTTTGAGTGAGCTGCAATACTTAGTGTTTTTCGAGGAATTGTCCATCTCTAAATAAACAAAGTTCTTATCATGATGTTATTCATAACAGTTCCTTATTAACCTTTTAAAGTCTGTGGGATTTGTGATGTCACCTCTCACATTCCTATGTAATTTGGTCTTTTGTCTATTGCTCTTCAAGGATCATCTTGTAGTCTCGTTAATTTTCCCTATTGTTCGCTGTTACCTACTGTTTCGTTCATTTCCACTCTGATCTTTATTATCTCATCTTCTTAGGTTTAATTTCCCTTATTTTCTATTTTCTTAATTTAGAAACCAAAGTCATTCATTAAAGACTTCCTTTTTTCTAACATGTGATTAGTGCTATGACATTTTTTCCCCCTGAGGACCACATTAACCATATACTGCTCAACTTGATAGGCTTTACTTTTATTTTATTTAATTCAAAACACTTTTTAATTTCTCTTTTCATTTCTTCCTTGACCCATGGGTTATTCAGAAGATTGTTGAATAGTTTCCACAGATTTGGAGACTTTCCAAAAGTTTTTCTATTATTGGTTCTAACATAACTTTGTTGTGGTCAGAGTTCATTGTTTGCAAGGTCTGAATCCTTTTCAATTTATTGGAACTTGTTGTATGAACCAGGATGTGGCTTGTCTTGGTAAATATTCCATGGGCACTTGAAAAGAAAGTTGGGTGGAGTGGACAATAAATGTCAGTCAGGTCATGATAGCTGGCAGCGCTGTTGCGGTCTTCTGTCATCCTTGTCGATCTCTGTCTACCTGTTTGATTAATTATTAACAGGAGGATATAAATTTTTTTTATATGAGTGTATATTTCTCCTCAGAATTTTATCAGCTTTTGTTTCACATATTATAAAGCACTGTTCTTAAGTTTCTAAGTATTTAGGATTGTTATATCTTATTGATGACTTAACATCTTTATCACTATGAGATGATTTTCTTTATTCCCATTGTTATTCTTTGTTTTAGAATCTACTTAGCCTGACATTAATATGCAGTTTCTCTTGACTTGCATTAATGTGGTATAGTTTTCCAAGCTTTTACTTTCATCCTATTCAATGTCTTTATGTTTAAAGTACAATTCTCGTAGGCAGCATGTAGTCAGGCTTCCTCAACTTAGGGAGTCTGCCAAGCTCCACTTTTGTCTCCCCTTTTTGTGCTATGGCCTAAAAATTCTTCGGGTAGTATTGGGGCTCATTTTTCATATTTCCCATTTTCCCAAAATTAGACTAGGATGAAGTGAGTGTGGACCCTGGGATGCAAGATTCAAGTTGATAATTGCTCTCAGGTGCACAGCTTTGAGAGCGGATCCTCTTACACTTGTGCCCTAGCACCTGACTGCTCTTTTGAGCTGCATTGTCAGTGCCTGAGAGTGTCTCTGTCAATGTAGCGCCTTTGGGGCATCACTCAGTCTCAGCCCTGGTGATGAAACACAGTCCTTCATTGCCTGATGTCCAATGTCTTGGAAGCCAGGTTTAAAATATATTTTACTGAATTTTTGTTATTTAAAGTGGGAGGGTAAGCTCAGTCCTGTCACACCATCTTTCCTGAAATAGTGATTTTTAAATTATTCTTTCTGCAATAAAAAGGCCATATACAGAACTGTCTGAGTTCCAGCTCCCTGCACAGAACTCAACAAAGGATTGTCTTCCTTCAGTCAACAAACAATGAAGGAGAACCTCTATTATATGTCATATTCTGGGCAAGGAGCTGGGGTTAAAAGTTAGTAAGTATTGCTCAGTGCTGGCTTCTCTAGAACTCTCAAATAGACTCTTTCGCATCACCTGTGTTGTGGGTCAGGAAGGGAGAGAACCAGACAAAGACAGAGCAGGAACTGAGAGATCCTCTTTGCTAATTCCCACTCACAAAGTCGTTCCGGGGTTTGGTTAAGCTCACACAGCTGGTCAGTAGTGGTGGATTATTACGAGTCTATTTTGGGAGTAAGGGAAGAAGGACCCCCCCCCCAAAATACTTTCCACCACTGCTGTCAGCATGGCTGAAGTTCAGTAAGGGCAGACGTTACTGAGACTGACCCATGCTTTCATTTTTCAGTGTTAGTGCAGAACAGATGACAAAGAAGGGCTGACAAAATGAAGGGGTGACTTAGGTATCAGCTTGGCATGAGTGAAAAGACTTTTTAAAGCAAGGCTCCAGGTGGATCCCATGATAGGGAAACCAGGTGGGATAATCCATAGTCTCGAATTGCACCACACCTACTCAAAGTTATTTAACCTCTCCACTCTCAGTTTTCCTGTACGATGGGGATGGGACTCCTCATCATACTTTATGAGGGGTGTTAGGGTTGAAAAGATGAAAAATGTCAGGGGTATGGCAAAAACCCTTAAGGAATGGCAGGTTTTATCAACCCAGTGTCTTGGGCACAGCAGGTAGGAATGAGAGAGTACCTGGCAGGTGGCAGTGATCTTCAGATACCCTGGCCAGGTAACAGGAAGAGCACAGGTGGTTCTACTCATGTCCTGTACTTTCATAACATCAGATGTGACTTCCACTTAATCTAAAATCCCTTCTAAGCTCACTATTGCACCTGAATGGGCCTGAATGGCCATTCACATGACCACACATATAGTCCTGTCCTCTTGGTACTCATGACCAAGGTCATTCCCCTTGGAGGAAGACAGAATAAAAATATTTAATCTGCTGATGATTAAGTGGAAGCCAGTTCATGCCAAGTAGGGCTGAAAAAAAAGTAAAATCCACTTCCTGGTATGAAGCTGGATGGAGGAGAGGGGTGGGAATTCTTTGTCCAGCCCAGAGGAAAGGTACAGTTTCTGTGCCCTGTCCAGGCTGAGTCCCATGGCACTTATTCCTGAGGACAGAGTTAGCCTTCCAACTCTGGGCTCACAGCTCTCCACCAATCCCTTGGGTGGAAGATGTTGACTCAGGTTGTAAATTGCTTTGGAATAATGGTGTATCTGGGCTAGGGCCCCAAGCTGTGATAGTCAGAGGCCCCCTACCCCCCACTGCTGACAATACAGTGATTTCTACCTTATTTTCTGATTATGTACAGATTTAACTCAGTATGTCTTTCTCCAGCTCCCCACAAAATGCTATGTAAGCCTTCTAAAAAGTCTTCGGTGGAATAAAATCCAAGGCCATCAATATGTCCTTAACCTGATTTTTCGTTGAAAATATATTTACTATTTTACAGACTGTCAAAACCAGAAGCAGTTTTAAAGATAAATAAGCCTAGTTTCCTGAGGATGAGACACTTGTTGTGGTTGACTTATTTGCGGTCACTGGAGTAGCTGGCAGTGCAGTTTGGACTGCAAGCCAGTTGTCTACCTCTCTTTTCCCATCACATTCCATTACTCTGCACCCCTGAAAAAAACCCCAGGGGCTTGAAGATCTGATTAAAGTATGTGGTTTGTGATTCTGTGTTGGCTGAAGACAGCCCTGGGTGTCAGCAAACCAGGCCTGCAAGTCCAGTGCCCAGCTGCGAGCTACAGTGCCCACAACCCAACAGAGTGTAGCAGGGACCCAGAGCTTACCTCAAGCACGTTGGCTGGGGGTGATGGCAGAGAGAGCACCTGGGTAAGCAGAGCTTTCTGCCCTGGTGCCGAGCAGTCAGGACATTATGGGGTTAAGATAAAAAGCAAGTTAGATGGACTTGCATTTAAAGCTCAACTTGAGCTTTATGGTCAAAGAAATCAACAAGAATGCAGAGAACAGTACGTCACTTAAAATAAATAAAGAAATCTCAACTTGAGCTTGCATTTAAGTCTCAACTTTTGCATTTGCTGCTCTGTGGCCTTGGTCAAGTCACTCAACCTCTCTGAGCCTCAGCGAAGTGGAGACTGATCATACCTGTTTCCGAGGGGTGTGGGAAATAATGCTACAGGGCACTTAAAGACAGTAAGTGGTGCTGCCTCCATGTGATCACTTGGTATGCGGAAGCCAGTCTACCAGGATCTGTCCTGTTGTCATTTATTTCAGTTGGGTGTTATTTTCAGGTTTCCGCTCCCCAGTTCCTTTCAATCTGGAAATGTTTGTTTCCTTTTCCCTTCTCTCTCCTTGATGGGCTGGCAGGTCTATCAGTGATCATGGCACAGTCCCCCCGTCCTGAGCTTCTGCTCATTAAGAGGCGGTTGCTAAGGGATGCGGACATACTGGTGAGCGGCTCTCTGCTTCCTCTCACTCCTCTCGTTCTTTCTCAGTCTCACTTCTTCCCCACCGTACCCACCTCTTTCTCTTATTTTCCATATTCAGGTTGTGAAAAGGGTTGAAGAAATTGACTGTCTGTATGGCCACTTCTCCCCGGAGAGGGGTCACCAGACCCCAGCAACCTAGCCGGGGGCAGAAGGGGAGTGGCACCTGCCTGAGTCCCTTGGGCTGCATGGAGAGGAAGGAGAGCAGAGAGCTGGGGCCGGAGGAGCTCGCCATGCAGAAGAAGGTTCAGGAATTCTTCCAGACTTGTGATCCAGAGGGCAAGGGCTTCATCGCCAGGAGGGATATGCAGGTAAGAGAAACCCAAGGGTCTGTCTGCCTGGAGGGTCCCAGGCCTAGCTTGCCTGAACCTTGTCCATTGGAGGTGGACTCTTAGCCAAAGATGCCCTTTACTCTGCCTTGGAAGGAGCTACCAAGCCAAGCACCAGGGGATGTTTTCTCTCTCTGACTCAGTGCGTCTCCAGGAGCATGGTCAATGGTGATTGCAACATATGGGACTTAAGTAAGACATGGAGCAGAACCTTTGATGCCCAAGACAATCCTGCAGGTCTGTATGTGTCATGGAGGCAGGGACAGTGTTAGCTGCAGCTACCTGGGCGGAAGACATTTCTGGAACTCATCTCACCTGTCCCTCCCTGAATCCAGCCACACTGACGCCCACATCAGCATGTCTAGAGAACTGCTGCAAACTCGGTGCCTGTTGCCTACTGCTGGCCCATCTCACTTTTTCTATAATGGGTTAGAGAATAAATATGTTAGACTTTGGGCCTATTATGAGTATCTAATTCTGATAATGCAAACTCAGCCTTATGTAATATGCAAACCAATGAGTGTGACTCTGCTCAGTTAAGGTTCTATTTACAGACACTGACATTTGAAATTTATATCATTTTCATAGGTCATCAAATATTTTTTTCTGATACTTCAATCATTCTTAGCTCATGGGCCATGTAGCAACAGGGGATGAGTCTGGTTTTGGGATGGGACCTTTCCTGCTAGTGTCCAGAAGTTCTTCTTAGTCCCTTAAGTCTTGCATGCTGCAGCCAGGATTTCACCCTGATGTGAGTAAATAAAATGCAGATCCCTTCTTACACTATGAAAACATCTTTCTCCCCTGAACTTTTCATCACTCACTGTCTATACCATGCTATTAAGAAGAAGATGCACAATGTGAGGTTTGCTTTGTTAAATCTGGTATTTCAAAATACACTAAAGTTGGCGGGCCAGCGAAACGGAGTCCCTCCTTGGTGTCAGCCCAGCCCTGCTCATGTGCGGAGGTTAAGAGACATCACCTACCTGGATGAAAGGTCATGCCCCAGGGATACCCCAGACATTTCTGAGTGCAACTGTACTTTGAAGTTGCACAAATTAAGGAAAAAGACCCAGGGAATGGTCTGATCTAGCCCACAGTGGAGCTCAGCCCCCCCCATGTTCAGTAATTGGCCCCCAAGAAATTTCTGTTACTGAAACTCACTCCCAGAGTCCACTCAGCAGCATGGAAAGCAGATCGACTGTGTTCTGAGGACAACTTTGAGGAGGCCTATCTGTGAATGTCCTAATTATCACTCCTGGGTCATGGCAGTGGTTTGAATTGCATGCTTAACTTCTGCTTATCCCTTCGAGAAAGAGAGAAGGGAATCTGCACTTGGTGGAGGTCAACTCCAGGCCACACCCAGGGTCCCACGCACGGTCACTACCTGTGTCCCAGTTACCCCCTCTCTAAGGAGGGAAGGAGGCACGTGTTGAGTTAAAGCTGCAGAATGTGCATTGTTACAAAAATCACTTGTGTGTGACTTCACTTGAAGCTGGAGACACCAAATCTTCTTCATGCCTGCCCCACAGAGGTAGAGGGATGGGTGGACAGGCCACCCAGCAGATCCGAGTGCTTCGTGGCATTTATTTTGACAAGTGACTTAATTTTCTCAAGTTTCTTTGTCCTGTGGGCAGTGAAGCATCTGGACTGCTCAGTTCTTTGCTTTGAAAGTTCTATGGAGAGGGAACAAAGCGGGCCTTTCAGGGTGGTCTCTGCTGTTCTCATGGACTGTCTCAGCCTGGTGAGCTGGCAGATGACTTGCAAAGAGCGGCGACCCTCTCCCACTCCACCTGGACACTGGAAAGCCCATGTGCCCCGTGAAACTTGTGGACAGGAGCTGCAGCATCTGCCCATTGCCTGTCACCCCCACACTTAGCTGCTTTGTGGGGGAAATGGGAGTGTCACCCCTTTGGTTGGTGGCCTCTCCTTGGGCCTGGCTACCACCAATTTCCCAGATCGGTTGCCAGCACAGTTTCATGGGAACTGACAGCAGAACTCAGTTTTCCTCACATACAGACTCAGTCACAGGAAAGGCCCTCAGGGAAGAAGACTGTGGACCACCCAAGGGAGATACTGGGGGCGGGAGGTACCAAACATGACCACGAGATCTTGCCATTCTCTTGAAAAAAGAATGACAGAGTCAAACTTCCCCAAGTGTCCTTGTTCTCCCTCCTGATGAGCAAACACTTACTTGCAGAAGGTGAGATGCACACCAGTCCTCCAGGAGGTGGGGGAGACAGCCACAGTAGTCTGAGCCCCAACAGTTTGAGCTGGTCCTCTCACATGGAGCAGGGACCATGGAAGGAAAGGACAGGGGCTAGGAGAACCTTACCTCTGCAGGACCCCTGAGGGCCTCTAGCTGGCTGCACTGGGGTCAGGGTGCCAGCTGCCCGATGCTGGGGCTCTTTGTGCATGTGTACTGCTGCAGGGACAGCAGGTACTGTCCATCAGGGGTCAAGGGGAGGCTGAGGACTGTGGGTCCCCAGTCCCAAGACGGCCCCTCAGCTCTCATCCTCTCCCACAAAGAGCCTCTCTGGGTTCCACGGTGATCATTTCAGCATTGGGGCATAGATTGCTTTGCAGCATGGGGTCTGATACAGTCCCCTGGAGGAGCAAACTGAGGGTCCCAAGTGAAAGTCAGTCCTGCATCAAAGGGAAGGGAAGGAATGGCCAGTTGGAGCGGGCACAAAGGCACTGGCAGTGCTGGGGGAGGGAAACGATGGGTAGGATGGCATGCCAGCTCCCTGAGGAAATTCAACCCCCAGCACCCTGTCCTCCTGACTCCTCAGAGGTGAATGGATAGTGCTCCAGTGCCAAGTGCCCACCCACCGTCACTGCCTAGAATGCCTGGCTTGGTCCAACTGTTAAGACTCATTTGGGGGTTGGCTATCCAGTCTGGCCCACTACCTGTGTTTGTAAGTGAAATTTACTGGCACACAGCTGTGCTTTCTTATTTACGTCTTATTCACGCAGAGCTGAGCAGTGACCAAAACCTCAGGCCTGGGAGACCCAAGAGGCACTCCACCCGGCCTTTAGAGAAAGTCAGTCCACCCCTTTAAGTAGCAGCAAGACCTTTAAAGATTTTTGTAGTAAATTGGCCTGAGTTTTAACCCTGAAACCGCAACTTACTAGCAATGTGAATTTGTGTGAGTCTCTTAACCCCACTAGGCCATAGTTCCTCATCTGTGAATTATTTATAAGCTTTCTCCCAGCATTAGAAGAGGATTAAGAGAGCTTCTGTCTGTAAAGTATTTAGTCTTCATTACTTGGAAACCCAGTGTGTGTGTGTGTGTGTGTTCTGGGAGGAATTATACCTCATGTCTTGCCCTGATGTCCTCCATGCTATCATTTTCTAAGTTGTGTTAAAGTACAAAAAGCATAAAATTCACCATCTTAATCATTTTGAATGGTTACTAAGTGCCACTCAGGTGATTGTTCAGCCATCACCTCTACCCATCTGCAGAGCTTTTCATTGGCCTGTGAAACTGCACCCTCTAAGCGGTGACTCTTAATCCCCCCCCAACACCCCCCCCTGCCATTTCCAGCCCCAGCACTCACCACTCAACTTTATCTCTCTGATTTCACTGCTCTAAATAATCTCATTGGAAGAGAGCCCTGTAGTACTTGTCCTTTGTGAGTAGTTTATTTTACTTAGCAAAAAGTCTTTGAGGTTCATTCATGAGGTAGCATGTGTCAATTTCCTTCTTTTGTAAGGCTGAATAATATTGTCGTATGTACGTACCAATTTTGTTTATTCAGTCATCCGTCCCTGGGTACTTGGGTAGCTTACATGCTGGAGTGTGAGTAGTGCTGCTGTGAACAGGGCAAGACAAATACCTTTGAGTCCCTGATTTCAGGTCTTCCAGGTTCATACCCAGAGATGGGCTTCCTGGATCATATGGTAATTCTATTTTGACTTTCTGAGGAACTGCCATACTGTTTTTCTGTAATGATTGTACCATCATGCTGTGATTTTAAGTATGAGTCGTCTGTCCTATCGTAGAGATAAAGGGTGTTTCTTTATCCATTTCCAGCTGGTACTGTTCTTTGTGTCCAGTCTACATGAGTTGGGACAATTGAGCCTCTTAGAGGACATTTTCTAGAGACCTTTCTTTATGGAAACAGAGAGAGGTGGTACGGGAACCTCATAGGTAACAACCAGGGATGCTTTTAAGTTTCCCATAATTCCCCAGATAGTTCTTATCCATAAAGAACTAACCATTCTAAATGTCAGCAGTACAGAGGCTGAGAAACATGAGTCTACACTAAGCAACCAATCTGAACCAAGTAATCAAGGCCCAATGAAGGTAGATCTGCCTCCCTGACCTCCCATTCTCATCCTGCAGATACTTGTGTACTTGAGGCCTCCAACAGGGAGAAGAGAGTTGTTGTTGGGACAGAGGTCTGAGCAGGAGCCTGAGGCAGCTGGAATGGAGGGAGACTTTCATTCTGGGCTGTTGGATGAATCTCTTCCTGGTTCATGCTTAATTAATCTCTCTTACATGTGCTTGAAGATATGCAACTTCTTGCAGCTTTAGAGACCATGTCACTGAGTTGGCAACCAGGAAGCAGGAGTGTGCCTGGGATCAGCAGAGGCTTTGTTCTGTGGTGGTTCTGGGACCTCAGCATTGCTGCTGCAGGATGGCCTCCTGGTCCAGGTCCTGGAGAAGCCCCTATTCATAAGACCTTGCTAAGCAGCAGTTAAGGAGCACTTGTCTGGACTGTAAGTGTGCAAGGTCCAGACCAGTGGTCCCTAAATGGAGTGCAGGCTCCTTACGATCTCATCTCTGCTCATTCCTTCACTCCTTCTTTCAGCAATTATCCAAAAAGTTCATGTGTCTCAATGTAGCAGGGACTAATAGGTGGCATAGCTGGGAAGGGGCACGCCAATAAGGAGAAATAGCCTGGATGATACACTCTTGAGGGCAAGCAAGGGAAAAAGCACTGTGGGTGGAGTCTGGCATGAGACAATAAAAGGCCATGCAGAAGCAGTGTATGAAAAATGCAATTGTGGGCTATGGCCCTGGGAAGTTGGCACCCCGAATTTGGCCACCCCTGGAACAGGAAGACTTATGAGTAATGATGCCAAGTATGGGATTTTGGTTTGAAACTTGGAATTTGGATTTCTGAAAAAGAGGATAGCTTGCTGGAAAACTTGCAATCTATATATGTTGAAAGACTGTATGGTGAAAAAGCTTAGGATCTGTGTATCGCTGAAAATGAAAAGAAAATTGCCTCCCAGAGAAGGAGGGGTTGAACTTGCTGGAAATTGGACTTAATGTTAATGCCTGCTTCAAGTTTGGAATGATGAGAAGACACCAATTTGGAAGCATTTTAGGACTTTGAAACTGGATAGTAACTGAGGTAAGACAACTGGGCACTCGTGGTCTCAGTGACTCTTGGTTTTCTCCTCATTTGTAAATAAATCTTATTATTGTTTTTCCCTAAGCCTGAATTGTCTTGCAATTGTGCACATGGGTGGAAGAACCCCGAGGGAGTGGCCGGTTTAAATATCAGCCTCCCTTTGCTAGTTTGGGTCCCTATTTGCACCTGATTTCATCAACACTGGGATAGATCCTGGGGCCACAGTAAGAATGAAAGGGTCCCTGCTCTCAGGGCTCCTTGGTCTAGCAAAGGGGCATACATTCAACTGGTCTCATGCATCAGTACATAAATTGCAAACTGGACTTATGAATGAGACCAATGTGTTTTGGGGAGCCTGTATAACCTGGCCTAACCTGGGGTGCTGTGGAGGCCTACTGAGGAAGAGATTCCAGAGCATAAAGAGAAGCAGAAATTCAGAGTTAATTTGAAGGAGGTGGAAGAACCTGGTGTGTAAAGGAGCCTTGGCGTCTTGAAGAGTTGGGCTGTGGGGTGTATCATCAGGCAAATAGACTTTCCCTTGCCTGCACTTCCAGATGGAAGGAAAACTATATCTCTAGAAGCCTAGCACTTGGGGGTGCTGGCAAGAGACCCTTGGCATTCGGGGGGTAGATATGGAATGGTAACACAGAAGAAGGCATCCCGAAATGAGCACATCTGAGAGTCCTCAGATCCCAGCTGAAGCCCTGAATGGAAAGACAATTCCTTCCCCAGTTCTGATCTCCACTATGACTTGCTACGAATTCAGCACTTTGCAGGCTGTCTGCAGCATGGAATGAATAACTCGTACACTCCACCTGCTCACCTCACTTAGTTAAAAATGTAGACAGCACTCGGTGCAGAATCAGTTGGTTTTACATGTTTTGCAGACTAAGAAGAAAGATGAAGAAGAAATCATTTTGGTTCAGAATAAAGGATTTTTTAGTAGGGTCAATAGGAAGTTTCTAGAACCTGGCATGGCGCAGCTTGCAGAGAAGGCTAAAGATGTAGTCAAGAGCTGGGCACAGTGGCTCGTGCCTGTAAGTTTCAGCCTATGAAGAGGCCGGGGCTATGGATTGCGGTTCGAGTCCCGCCTGGGCCCCGTAGTGAGACCTAGCTCCAAAAAAATAGCTGGGCGTGGTGGCGCGCACCTGTAATACCAGCTACCTGGGAAGCTGAGGCTGGGGGTTGCTTGAGTCTGTGGTACCCTGGGCAATGTGAGCCTGCAGTTCCCTGGGCAAAAATAGTGAGACCTAGTCTCAAAAAAAAAAAAAAAAAAAGATGTAGTCAATACTAATTCGCCAAGATGGGAAGAATTGCTTGGAGGATATAATATTGTTTCCTATCTTCACTAACAACAGAAAGAGGGGATTGAATTCAGCTGTACACATTAAGGCTGGGATAACAGATGATAGGATTTATAGTCAGAATGTTGTAAGATTCAGGGATGTAGCCTGATTTGGGGTATGCAATAACTTTCCTGGTTCCCACTAGCACGGTAAACGTCAATTTGAGTGTCCTGCTGTCCTCTGCAATTTCTTTCCTGCTCATTTCTAACTCCCACTGGAAAGGTGACTGAAGTCACCTTTCAGATGAGATCCAGCAATCCTGGTTTGGGGTGGTGGGGGCGGTGGGCAAGGGGTGGGGGATGATGGGAATGACAGGGGACAAAGGATTATCCCAACAACTGGTTGGATGGGAAATCAGACTTTATCCAACCTCCAACAGGATGCTTTTTGTTCCAAATAGTTGCAAAATTGAACATTGACTTGGTCCCCACCCCACATTGTCACACTGTGACTTTCAAGACAGCTGGTTTATGGATTGTTGATAAGCCCAAGGTTCCGCTGTATGCTAAACAGATGCACTTCTAGACTCATTGCACACACTCTCACTCCCCTTCCTTGAAAAAAGCCCTCATTCATATTTAATTCAGTTCTCCTAAATGCTTCCACATCATCCTATCTTCCCACTTTGTAATGCATCACAGTTCCCCTAATGCACGTACCTGACAAATTAAACTTTATGGTTTATCAGCTAGGAGATTGCTTTAGGATCCAGCCAAGTGTTCCTGCAAGTTGTTATGGGCTTTCACACCTGCCAGTTCTTCTTTATTGTTCAGATGAGTTTATACTTCCTTTCCTTCTGCCCTGTGTTCACAGCCTTCAGCTCTCAGTCACCTCTACCCTGACAAATCTGTGCATTGTCCCTTGGGTGACTGGGAGGAGTAGGGAGGACTCCTTGGGGAGACCTCATTTGGAGACTCAGATTATTAGATTTTAAGAGGACCCTTGCTTGAACTGTGCAAATTAGCTCTGGCCTGGCCCAGTGCTCATCAGATGTAGGCCAGGGGAGCACCAACATCTCAGCCAGCTTGTCCTCGCCCTCATTGTGGTCCTTGCTCTTACGCCCTAGCATGGCCCCTGCCAGCCCAGGACTCACATTGGCAATTGATTTATGACCTGTCTTGTCCAGTCTCTCTCTGAACACAAATACTTTTGAGGAACCAATTCCTTAGACCCATGGCAGCTAACATCTCCTTGTCAAGTCAGCAAGGAGCAAGAGTAGTATGAGACTAGGGCGCTAGGGTGTGGGTCACTCAGAGAAGAGGGGGCTTATGCCCCAGCCCCTCAAATGAAAGTGCCAGAAAATAAATGTGTCCACAGAAATTTGCAAATGTGATGCTGGGGCCCATGAAGTGCCTACATCTGGGTATGCCCTGAGGGCATGGCCCATACTGGCAGCTCCCAGCAGAAGGGAAGTGATTTGGGCAGAGCAGGACAGATGTATGTGTGGGGGAGGTGGGGTGGGGGCGGCCTCCTGCCACTACTTTCTGCTGAATGCTTGCTTTGTGTCAGGTACTGTAACACACATTCTCATCTGTCAGGGTTTATGGACATAAGGATTCAGTCCTAGAGAGTTTCAATCTTTTACAGCTATGGTGAGCAACCACAGGAACTGGACTCCTGGTAAAAATGGAGATAATAATGCCCACCACAAAGAAGAGTCATGAGAATGAAATGCAAATTTTATGTTTGTAAATAGAAATGACATTGATATGTTTATGTCTTTATTTAGAAATCACTTAACAAATTGCCTACACATTAGCAGGCAGCCCACAAACGGCAGACATTCTCATAAACACAGGAGGATAAAGGTGACAGGATGATCTTCAGGCGTTTGCTTCTGGCTTTTGTCCAATGGGCCAAACTCTAGATGTATTTTGTTAGAAGTCTCTGCATTCCAGGGCAGTCCTACCCCCTAGTTGTCAGACCCAGAGCAGACATCAGATATCAAAATGCTAACGAGCACTGTCTACATGTTTTCAGAGGCTCCATCAGGAGCTGCCACTAAGCCTGGATGATCTGGAGGATGTGTTTGATGCCCTGGATGCTGATGGCAATGGTTTCTTGACCCCAGAAGAGTTCGCCACTGGATTCAGTAAGTTCTGAAGGGTACTGGGACCCCAGGTCCAGGTCTACCTACTTCTGCATAAGGTGCAGCCCTGCCCTGCCTGAGCTGGGGGGCCACAAGCTTCCTACACCCCTGAAGTTTCCAGGCTATGGGTCCCCAAGGCCTCTTTTATGTGTCTGCTTGCTGCTCTCTGTACCGCTCCTCGGTGCCAACGACACCCTTACTACCAAGCCACCTTCTCCTGCCTGAGAACTTCAAGGGGAATACGGGGAAGCCCTGGTGGAAGTCCTGACATAAATGGGAGCTGCAGTGAGATTTCCAGCCTCTCATTTCCTGCCTTGACCCTGCAGTGGGGTGACTGTGGCTTCTCCAGTCTGAGACTGGTTGAGTCTGTCAGACTGAGCATATTGGCTATCAGAGGCATTTCTGGAAGGGTTTGAACAGAGTTATCTTTTCCAGGTCACCACAGGCCAAGAGGACTGAGGTCCATGAACAAGATAAGGAGACCAGACGTACCCTCAGATAAGCTATTGATTAGATATTGATCAGAGTGGGCGCTGGTCAGGAAACTCAACAGGCACTTTCTACCATCTATCTGCCTCATACAAAGTGCCATACAGGAAGGATTTGGGGCCTTACCTGGCCTTCAGGAACCTGGAAGGAAGGACAGATGATGGTAGGACCAGGCAGTGTGAGCGCAGAGCAGGCACACCCGGAAATGTTAAGTAACTGACCAAGGTGAAGTGCAATGATGCTGGAGGCAGGAGATCAGATGAGAGCATGGTGCCAGGAAACCAGACTCCTAGAACATGCTGGCAAAAGACACCAACAGAAAGATGGGTTCTAAGCTAACTTTAAGGGATCAAGGGCCACACAAGTGCCATAGGACCTGCCATCGTTCTGTTTAACCCAGGTCCTAACATCTGTGGCAAAAGCTTGTAGAAGCGGAACAGATAAAACCCAGAATGGGGTGTGCGGAGCTCTTTCCCCCACGGAGTTGGTTTCCTTTTCCCTTCTCTTGGATAGACCTCAGATGATGCCTGGGATGAGAAAACATCCCTCCTGGGTGGGCACTACCTGATTCACACCTGTGCTGTGCACCTCCAGGTCACTTCTTCTTCAGCCAGAGGGAGCCAAGTCAGGGCGAGGCGGGTGAAGGGGCAGCCCCGCTCCAGGAGGAGAAGGTGTACCAGTCCCGGGGGGTCGACGATGACATGGACAGCGATGAGGAGGCCCAGTTCCAGGTGCTGATGGACAAGCTTGGTGCCCAGGTTTTGGAAGAGTAAGTGGTAATGGTGAACTTGGGGCTCAAGGCCAGTCAAGGAGGATCCCCCCATCTGCCCACTACCTGAGAGGCCCTCAGGGCCTGGCCTGGGCTCCATGTTGTCAGCGGGGACTTGTTCCACCAGGCCTGCCCTTTGAGGTGACTGTGTCGTGGCCGTGGGCTCTGTCTCTGCTTTGTACACCTTTTCTCCTGAGACACACAGAACACATGTCCTCTCCTGTCCCCCCCCACTGGCCTCATGGGTGTGGTCAGCACAGAGCTGGCTCTGCGGAGTCCTAGCGTGCTCAGTTTTCAGAGACCACACCTGAGAGCTTTACCCAGGTTTGCACCATCAGCACAGCAGCATTTCCACTTATTTGGAGTCCACCCAGGCCTCCAGGACTGCAGTGTCTATCCACTGCCCCAACCGCCTCCTCGTGCTCCCCACTAAGTTACCTTAGGTGAAAGCATTGCACATCATAGCCCTGAGTCAAACAGAAGCTGTTCAGGAAGTATCCTCCAGTCTGCCATTTGGGTGCTCAGTAACTCAGCTGACACTTCTATCTACCTGGGACATCAAACAAAGCATAAAACCCCATTTCTCTCCCATTTTTTGAAAAAAAAAAAGTGCTTTGGAAAAGAGATGTGTGGATATAGATTCTGACATTTAAAATGAACTGAAATGTTAAAGTAAAACACACTAGTAAAATGAACTAAAAATAATGTTGGAGCTGGTGGGAAACAGGCTGACCTATAAAACAGGTGATACCATCCACTCCTCCCCCTTCCTGTTGCCTTTTCCCTTTCATTTTGCAGTCTTCTAGGTCTTGAGTTGGATGTTTTTTTCATGAGGGGTGGGTATGGCCTAGTGATGTGAGCAAATGTGAACTGAGGCTGGGGTGAGACTAGACTGTGGTGGAAAATGCCAGAGGAAGCAAGAGGGAAAGGTCCTGGCCCCAACCTGGAGAACAAAGAAAGCACCTGTAGCTCTGGGGGTTTTAGCAAACAACTTAGTGGGCTGTGGCAGAGTTGAAAAAGGCTGAGAAGAGTCTGTATCAGGCCAGGAAGGGCAGACAGAAGCATGGGAAAGGCCCTGGGCATCTCTGGATAGGAGTTGGGAGGATAGCAGTACTAGGAGGACGGTGGCTCTGAGGCAAGGTGGGGTAGGGTGGGGTTTCAGACTTGGATTCCCAGAGCATGGTATAGGGAGGTGGGGTATGCTTGGGGCACAGGTGGGGGAAAACTCCTGAGACAAACATCTGCCTCAGTTTCTCTGAGAACAAAGGACCAGAGCACAATGACCATTGCTGGCAACTCTGCAAAACCTCATCCCAGAGGAGGGGAGAAGAGTGCAGTGTGGTGAACCAGGGTGGTAATGGAGGGAGGCACCTCCCCAACTCTAGGGCTTCCAGAACAGCCTCCATCCTGGCTGACCTAGCAGTTTCCCTTGGACGTCACATTTGAGGATCAGAGTCTAAGGCCTGTGAGAACTGAGCCAACATGAGTACCTGGGAAGAGGTGGCTTGGGGGGAGGTTTAAACTGATATGATACTAAGGTTTAAACTGATATGAAGAAGATGGTGACCAGCAACTTCTATCCCCACTGAAGTTAAATAAGAACTTCTGAAGTTGCACTATGAGGGGAATGGCCTGGACCATGACACCCCAGACAAAAACAAAAGAGGAAGCTGTGAAGGATTCAGAGGATTTTAATTATTTTACCTATCAAAGTGGTTTGTGGGCTGTTCTGGAAACAGGAGATACCTTGATTGACCTCCCAGGAGCCCTCTGTACCTGGACTCCTATATCCTTCTCGATGCAGTAGAATTCCAGGGGGTCCAGACATCTGGTAATAGCCTGACATCTGTTTTCTCAGCTTTTCTGGGTGGTCTAGTTGGCTGAGCGATTGGCCACTATAGACCCTTGCTTATTTTCATCCACAGCAGGAAATATTGTCTCTTCTCCAGAAATCTGGGGTGCAGTGATACGGCCACGACTAAGTGGTTCAAACAGCTATGGAAAAGGAGATGGTGGGTCTGCAAATCTCACTAGAGCTCTGGCCATTAGCTGCATTCCAGGATCCAAGAAGAACCTGGCAGATGTGAGCAGGCAGACTAGTCTGGCAGAGTGGACCTTGATTTTATATGCATTTAAATGGCACGGTGATGGGAGGTCATCATCTCCCTGAGGTCTTTTTTCCTCTGCATTCTTTGTGCCATCTCCATTGGTCCTACACAGTACAGCAGATAGCCACAGCATGTTCTGTGGGGAAAATGGAACTCATTTGAGAACCAGCAAGATTATTTCCCTTCTCTTTTATTATTTACCACATTTCTCCATGTAATCTAGTTCAGTGGTAGGTCTTCGACAGAGAATATGTACTTGTTGGGTGGATATGATTAGATGAATGAATGTATAGGTGGGTGGGTGGATGGAAGGAAGAGTAGGTGGGAAGATGGATGGATGGATAGATAAATGGATAAGTGGACAGATGGATGGGTGAATGGATGGATGGATGGATGGATGATTGAAGTGGCAAATAGATGGATATATGAGTGGGTGGATCGATGTATTTATGTATGGATGAGTGAATGAGATGTATGGTCTAGATGAGTTGATAAATATCTGGATGGGAGGAGGAAGGAAGAAAGGAGGGAGGGATAATTACATAGATGATCAGCTAACCAACCAGAGGTAGGTTCATTTCTCACTGGGCCTCTTCTCTGCTGGGTACAGAGAGCAATATCTATATCCCAGGCATATTGTTAACAGGGGACTATCAAGCATTCCTTCTGAGGAAGGTTTGTCAAATATAGTGCTTGTTATAGAAGGTCAAAGAATTTTCTCTTGTCCTGAGGTTCTGATCATAGGTACTCTCCAATCATAGTAGTTGTAGAGCTTAATAGATTATAAGTCAGATTGCTGTGTAGTTCAGTTTTCTCTTTGACTGTAATTGCTGAGTTTCTCTGGAAAGGGAGTGCAGGGGCCATGACATGGGCCTCACTATTCCTCCCCTTGCCTCTGTTCCTCCCAATGGTCTATTGTCTTTTCATGCACACACACACATACATCTTTTAGACTGTTCCTTCCCTTCCATTGGCTTGTCAGTCATCCTGGTGCCACCAGGACCCAGCAGGGCACTGAATATTCTCTTCCATTCCCCGCAGTGACAATTGCTTTCTGCCATCCATCAGATGGCAAGTCTTTACTCCTCAGCTATGAGGAGCATCCTTCCTGGGCGACCAACCCTCTCCTTAGTCCTCAGGCGCACCGAGCTCCCATCCTCCCCACTTCTTCCTGGCATCCTGAGCTGCTGCCAGCACGCAGCTGTGCACACTCAGGATTGGCTGGAGAAGACAGGAGAGCAGAGCAATCAGGCATGGCAGTTAAGGAGGCCACTGCAGGAGGCAGACAGCCCCAAGGCAGACACACATCTCCATCTTGTGCTGGTTGAGTGACCTGAGACAGCTCACAACACCTTTCCCCATCTATTCCCTCATCTGTAACTGGGTCGTAACCCTGCCTCCAAGGTCACTGTGAGGAGACAGCAATCTAATGTCAACTATGTCTAGCGAAGAGCAAGGGCTCAGTTCATGTCAGATCCCTGCTGTCATTATGATGGTGCCCTCAGTTTCTTATCTGGGTGCCTCTGGGTTACCCCAAAACCTCATTCCTGGGTTCCTCACATCAACATCCCTCTTTGTCATGCAGTGAAAAAGATGTAAAGCAACTCTGGCTGCAGCTGAAGAAGGATGAGCCTCACTTGCTGTCCAACTTCGAGGATTTCCTGACCAGAATCTTCTCCCAACTCCAAGAAGCCCACGAGGAGAAGAACGAACTGGAGTGTGCCCTGAAAAAGTAGGTACCCAGTCTTAGTTGCTCTCTGGCCATACATGTGAAAAACTGCTCCAGAGTGAGCTTTCCTGTCTGTCCTGCGATGCCACCTCATCTCCCAGGGGGGAGCAGCATGTGTTTGCAGACGTTACTTATGTCAGCAGAATTCAAGGCAAGATAATTGGGTTCCTCAGGCTGGTAGGAAACTCCCTGTCTCTGGGCAGCAAGATCCCGGCCAGCTGAACCTCCCCCAGCTCTGAATTAGCCCCACCCCATAGTGCTGTGAGCATTAAATATAGTGATGCATACAGGCATTTGAGACAGCATTAGTACTTGTAAATGTTTGACAAACTTTAATATTCATTATTTTAAAGAGCTATGTCAGTCTTGAGGATTTGCCTGGCTCAGGTGGAGAGGTTGGATGTAATCTGAAGTGGAGCTCAGGACCCTTTCATCCTCCCGGACAGCCAGGTCTTGAGCCCTACTGCCCAAAGCATCCTTCCTGCACCAGCAATGTGGGCATCACCTGGAGAGTTTTAGGACTACAGGACCTCAGGCCCCGCCCTGCTGAATTTGCATCTTAACAAGACTTCCAGGTGCTCCAGGTGTGCATCAGGTGTACATCTGAGAGGTGGAGGCTGAGAACCAGGAGCTGTGGGTTTGGCTTGGGGTCTTGTGACTCTCCAACTAGATAGCTCTGAAACTTTGTTCTGAGCCTCAGTTTCCCACCTATAAAGTGAGGGAGCGGGACTTTTCTGACTCTCACTGAACCCCCAATTCCCTCTGGTTTTTGAGTTGATCACCTCAAGGGGTCACAGTGAAAATCAGGCAGCACCTCCCGGAGAGGAAGGTGCAGAAAATTATCACCTAAGTGGGCAGCAGTGACCAGTTTGGGCTGGAATCTCACCACAGGATTCTCCGCTGCTCTCCACCCTCCTGCAGGGCCCTCCTCCAGCAACTCTCTGACTTGCTAGAGAGCCTTTTAGCCCTTCCACTCATCTTAAAGTGGCATCTATTTATGTGTTTGTCCTAAGCTGGTGGTTGCTTAAATGTTCTTGAGATGAAAGTCAAGGGCACTTTCGGCTACACATGTGCAATGCTAGCTCAGTTACTGGCCCTCTGTGCCCATCCTTTGTCAACATTTCCCCCCAGGTCCCTGTCCCTGGGCTCAGTGATGAAGGCCACTCCTGGCTGGTTGGCCCTAGGAGGGCAAGATCTCACCGTGCTCTCTAGCCAGTCCCACCCCAGAGGTGCTCTCCAGGGGCAGAGCTGTGGCAAGCAGTATACTGAAGAGGGAGATAAGAGAAATCCAGGTTCTTCCCAGGCATGGCCACCTGCCAACATGTGACCGCAGGCAACTAGGCGACCTCTCTATGCACCTGTTTCCTTAGGGGCAACATGTCAGAGTGAGACTGTGCTCTTCAGACTTCCTGTGATTGTGACTTGCTGAGAGAAATGCTTTGCACACTTAAATGTGTGTGAGTAAAAAAAGATACCCTAAAAAGAGCTGGTCCCTGTTACATATGAATAGCTCTGATGTTTTCCATTAGGGTCTCTAATATTCTTCTATTAAAGAAAAAAGAAGGTTGGTCACATCCTGTCTCCTAGTGATACATGGCCAGACCAGATGGTCTGGGAGAGCCCTTGCAGCTGAGAAGTCAAGTCAGAAAGCCCTGCAGGGTGTGGGCTGTTTAAATGAGATTCTATGCAGATGACTCGTTTGAGCCCAGTGATTCTGGGTGTCTTCTAGGACATGCATTTGCTGGTTTGGACTCTTGGTGGGAGGTTGGTATAGGGGCTCCTGAGATCTACTGGTTCCCCAGGCTCCTTCATAAGCTGACACTTCAGACTATGACACCTCAGCTCCACCTGGGACATGAGTACCTGTCCCCCAAGACGGTGATGAGAGCTCAGTCATTACAACTATGTGTCTGCCTAGGCTGGCCCCCTGCTGCAAGCTCCAGCCACTAGGACCACAGGTCATGGGGACTCCATGTCAGGGTCTCAGCTTAGCAACAGAGCACCAAGTACCTGTCTGCGAGGGGGGTTATGATCACACTGATAAAGCAGAGCATGTATCCATAAAAATTCTACCACAAGCCTTCCAGAAGATTCCTGTTGAGTTACAAGCCAGCATCGCCATCAGCAGCAGTGGCTTCTGCTGCTGCTTCTTCCTTTACCAAACCATGCACCTGGGTTCTTTCTCCCATGGGGAGGGCATAAGGAGATGGGCCATGACTGAGGGCAGTCTGGTCAGGCACCTGGTCAGGCAGGAGTGTCCCCTACTCTCCTCTCTGCCATGGGATTTCTGTTTTTGTTTTTTTTTTTTTAAGCTCATAGTTGAACAGGGATGGGAAACTCTTCCAGGTCTTTCGTTATCCTACTCCTTGTCCGAGGAAGCAGGAGCTGGAATCTGGGGTCAGCACCTGGCTGCTGGGTGTCCAGTCATGCAGGCCACAGCCAGCAGGTCGGGGGTGGACAAGGCCAACCTCAGGCATCTCAACATCTCTGCTGAATTTGCTCCCCTGCCCACACCCATGACTTCCACTTCTCTCCAAGGAAGTGGGGATTCAGTTGCCACCCAGGAGCTCTCCCCTGTACCCATCCTTCAGCGAGCTCTACTTCTTAGCACAAGGCATGTAGTTTACTCTCAGGAAGTACTCTGGCCATCAGAATAATGAGTCCCTTGGCCACGGAAAGTGTCTCCCCAGTTACCTTTTCCTGAAAAGGAAGTGTAAGCTCTCCGGGGGAGACAGAAAGGCTGGAGGAGCAAGGGTCTGGATCCTTTGGCTAGGGTCACTGGGGAGGTGGGGGTCCCACCCTGGGAGGACCCACTTCACTCTTCCTAGGGCAGAGGCTCAAAATCCTGAAGGATTCTAACCACCTAGAGGTGGGCTCTGCTAAGTAAGTGGACCTGACTGGACCTGAGTGAGTCCTTTACAGGACTACCCTGAGACTGGAGTGAGGCGAGCACAGCCAGTACCTGGGGAACACTTGAGGTCCTCTAAACTAAAGTGCCATCTAGACCAGGCCACCAGAGCTGAGCCCTGCCTGTCCCTGATGGATCCTGTGACTCCTCTGCAGCTCTTTGATACATGGCCACCTGAGGTCACCCACCCCATCATGGTGGCCCAGGCTTGAACTTCACAGCTCAGTAACACTCCTTATCTGCACAATCTTGTCCAGCTGAGTTAGGCCTCAGGCAGTTTCTTGAGGGGGGGGGGGCGTCTTCAATCACTGCCCCTGCCCAACCATGTCCCGGTCTAGTCATCTCCCTGCATGCTAGTGGTGTCCAGACCAGGAGGGGATGTGCCCTAGCCTGACGGGCAGCCCCAACTATGACATGCAGGTCTCTGTCACAGGCTTAGGAGCTGATGCTCTGGGAGGCAGAGCAGCAGGAACATAGGGGCCTTTGAGAGAGAGGGTCATGGCTTCCTGAGCATTCCCTCCAGGCAAGACAACAGATAGAGTATTGGACACATGGCAGATGCCCCTTAAGAGGCACCTGTGAAAGAACTAAGCTGTGTGATTCTCAAATGCCAGCTTACTTCAGAAGTACCAGAGCATCGTGATTAAAAGAGAGATCCCTTGGCAACCCCCCCCACCAACCCACTCGCACAGAGATCTAAAGCTGAATGTCTCCAGGAAGGGCCCCAGAATGTATGGCTTCGCAGTCCTGGGGGTTGATGCAGTCAGTCACAGACCACACTTTGCAAATACTGTCTGAGATTTTCTCCCAGAATGTCTCACTCTGTAAAAGGTACACCCTGGGGCGCACATCCAGCCTGTAATTTCAGACCTATTCTTAGGATGAAGGTAAGATGTTCTCAATGAAGGCCCAAGGTGGTGTGGCTTAACCTAACACATGTTTTCCTTTGGGATGTTATTATCTGGGTGGAAACATCCTGTAATGTTGCCCTGAGAGCAAAGTGAGGACAATCTACTCTGAGGTCACAATAGGCAGGATTTGTAAACCTGACTAATGAAAAATGGCACACTTTATAGGATGGGATGAAGCTGCAAGGTTGGTTAATATAAGGCAACAGAATCTAATTAAGGGAAAACCATCCATCTTGAAAATCCAATTGGCGATTTCACTGCCTTTGCACAATTTTCTACAAACGTAGGTTTTCCTTTTGTTCAGCTCTTTTGGCGGTGTGTGAGCACGTGCTTGTGTGTGAATGCCTGAGACAGGCAGCCAGAGACAAGAGAGACAGATATAGAGAGATAATTAGAGACACCCAGAGAGACTGATTTCAGGGAACCAAAAAAACCCTCTACAGAATTTTTCTAATCGAAATAGCTGCTGTTGCAAGGCTGAAATTACTAGAAGGAGGTGGCAGGGGGCGGTGCTGAGTCTAAATTCCTCTGCACCTTCCTCCCAACCATAATGCTGGTGAAGGCTGAAATTACTTCCGTTTTCTCTTCTGGCAAATAGCGGACTGGCTGACATTTGTCCAGGCCAGGATCTGCTCATATATGGAAGAGACACGAGAAAGGGAGTCAGGACCCTGTGACCGTGGTCCTCTCCCACCCAGGCAGTGCAGCCAGTGCAGTCCCGCTTCTTGCTCTCGAACATGTTCCTCCAGAGCTGTCAGGCTGCAGGTGGGTCTAGGTCATTGACAATCCTGGACACAACTGTGTGGACTTGTCTGTCTTAGACCTCAGGCTGCTTGGGAAGTGCAGTTGTGGGTGGAACATGGGCTGGGATTTGAGGTATGGGTTCCCCCTGTTCTGACCCTAAGAATTTGAGGGGCCAAAGATGGCCACTTCACTGCCTTGACCCCTCATTTTCTTTGCATATAAAACAAGGGGTTGGGGAAACAAGCTTCCTGAGACCACCATCTTTCTCAGGGAGGGGAGAGTCTTCCTTCTTTGCCCCCCACCTTTCACCAGGTGGATCAGTGCTCCCACCACCTGCACAGACATGCCTGAACTCACAATGATTACTTTCCAAGGTTACTGACCAGTTAGTTCTGAAGTACTGCCTTGAATTCTAGCTCCTGCAATCTATCTAAAGTATAGAGAAATGCCATTTGTTCTATCCAAGGTTAAGACTGCACCATCACTTAGGAGAGGAAGAAGCTACATTTTTCCTGGAATGATTTCAACACAATGATAGAGGATTGACCAGATGGCTTTCTGCAACCCTTGAAAATCCAAATAGCTTTTATTCCTAAAAGAAGGCAAAGGAAAGGGACAAGGAGAGAAAGTATTTTGACCAAGCAATATTTTACATCAGAAAGGCCTTGGCCTGTGTATCATTGGTGAAACCCCAGTAGAATTGAATATTAAAGCTTTACTCCTGTGTGATACCTTAATTCTCAGTGTGCAAAACACTTTGTGAAGGTTAATTAATTTTCACAGTCCCTATGGGAGGCTGGCAGAGTAAGGTATTGCTAACTACATCTCACCTTCCAGCTCCCTGCAGATTATCTGTTAAGTCCTCTTAGAACCTAAGCCTTGTATTTACATTAGAGTCACTATTTTTTCAACTTCTTCCGTCCCACGCATTCAAACCTTAGTTTGCATGTAGACACTCTCCTGCCACAGTCACACATACAGTGATTGTCCTCTAGGTTGGACCTGTGCTTTTCTTCCTGGCTTTCTGCCCTGCACTGACTGAGTCCTTTTTCTAGATTCAGTTTTTCATGACTTTCCCCCTGAGGACTCTCTCCTGTCCCCACCACCAAAGCAGGCCACTTCTTCCCCTCCCCTCTAGTCAGGGCTCTGCAGGTACAGAGTTACTGTCAGTCAGAGCCTAGGCAGCAGCAGAAGGGTCTGCTTAATGGCATGGAACTTCTGCTTGCTCCTTTCCTCCTGCCACTCTAGTGCTACACTTGGTGTCTTTAGGTGCTGATTGGTGCAGAGACTATCACAAGTCTCAAGTTATTTTAACCATGGTATTGCATTAGGAAGGGCTTCCTTGAAGCTTTTTAGTGTTGCTGGTTATGTTATGGAGCTCTCTTTGCACATACAGTTTTCTCTACTAAGCTACCCTGGGCTTGTCCTTCATTATGTCTTCTATACCCGGGTGCTTTGCCTTTCCCACACACATCTGCATACACATCTGCTGATCTGCCTGCCGCCTGATCCCCCCGCAGTTGTTACCTGCCCCTTAGACAAAATCTGGAAGTGGAACAGAAACTCTCCAGTGGAGTCCAAAGACCCTGGAAAATCAGAGAATTTGTTTAGTTAGAATATACTAAGTGCAACCTGGCTGCTACATATTGTGCTAGATACTTCTACATGCATTATCTTATATAAGCCTCACAATTTATTTCTAAAGTAGGTATCTCTTTCTGATTTTCCAGTAACAGAAAACTTCAAGCTCATCGAAACAATGTGACTTGTTCAAAGTTAGAAAGTGTGTAAGTGTCAGAATCAGGACTTGAACTGAGACCTGTTAGTTCTGTACTGTGTGTAACTGAGTCAAACACTGCTGTCAGCTTGGGAGTTATGATGTAGATGTGCCTGGGGCATGTGAAAATGGGTGTCTAGTTGTCTCATCTCTCACAGAGAAAGGATAAAAATTATGTCTACTGCTCCCCCTGATTTACTCCTTCACATATTTATTTCTCTGTCCTACTAAGGACTTGTGTCTCTTTCCTCTCATCTCTTTCATCTACCTCTTTTCTGATTTTTCTTCCTACTGTATCTCAGATGACTAATCACTTAAAACAGAGAATGAAATACTCAAGTAAATATTACCCTGGTCGGAGGGTGTTTGAGAAAGGCTAATAAAAGACCTGTTGAATATATATGCACACATATTATTAATTAATAGCTTAGAGAGTTCAATTACAAGTTATTGTCTTTGTCTTGTTCAACATTTTTTCTTTTGCCAATGGCTTGAATAAAGGGATATAAGGGAAGATATTTTGTAGTAATAAAAAGGTACTGTCCAGAAATTAGACACAACAGATGTAGAACTTTGTGCACTCGACAACATGGCAGTGAAACAAATAAGCCAGAAAATCTGAGAAAAACAAGGAAAATTTGGTGAAGATAAGACTTTAATGTACTTATGAAAGCTTTAACAAACTTATCTCAAATTTGACACATTAGTTTAAAAATACCCTAACATGCAAGGAAGTATTTGACACCATCTACCAGCAAACTGAAATTAAAGGGTGAATGTTGACTTTCATATCCTACAGTAGAATACACATTCTTCTTACAGAAATTATGCAAAAGTTGATAATGTTTTTGGCTACAAAGGTTAATAGATTCCCAAACAGTAAATGCGTTGCTATAATACAATGAACTAGAAACCAACTGGCTTGTATGTCTTTTAAAAGCACTCTTTTAAATAATGCTCAATTTAAAAAATCTTCAGATTTACTATCAAAGCCAATGTTACAGATTATCTAGCTTACAATATTCATTTAAAAATCAACAAAATTTGGAAGGTTGTTGACTACAACAATAACCAATTGGGATGCATTAAGATAGTGACCAGCAGAAAAGATGAATTGAGCTGAATGAACACAAAATCTAGAAGAATTACATTGGAAATCTGACTCTTGTGACCAGAACCCAATGACAGAAGCATAGAGTAGAAGGGATATGATTCAGTAGCGCCATCATTAAAGAAAAACATAGTCACACAGACATATGATTTAGAGGTTTTAATTGACATATGGGCCCAGCATTCACCAACATCAATGATGGTGTGACTGCCAAGAGAAGTTAATGTGATCTTAGCCTGCATGAATAGATAGGCAGCTACTGAAACAAAGGGGCAATCATCCAACTCTAATCTGCACTAATCAGATTTCATACACTGGGCATTCAGTTTGGGAATCCATGATTTGACAAAGCTAAATCAGAGCCCATTCAGAAAGGAGTAAAGGCAATGGTGAAGAAATTCACACATACATATACACACACACACACAAACACACACACACACACACACACACTTCCATGTGATACCTGGTTGGAGGAAGCAGACTTTAACTTTTTGAAGGATTAATGATGTTTTCAAATATATGATGAATTTTCACTCTTTCAGCATATATATATATATATGTTTTTAAAATTGTATTTTTCTTACATTGTTGTTAATTTTTGGATAATATATTATTTCTCCCCTCACGTGTAGTCACCATAGTTCTCTACCACCCCAGCCACCACAGTCCATCACCATATTCCCTTGTGCTCTTCCCTGTTTTTTCCCCTTTTATTTGATGAGTTTTTATGCAGAAGAGGGAAAGGCCATGGAAAGATGTCTCTCTGAGCCAGACTATTCCAAGCCTGAAAGAACAGCTTAGAGACCTAGAACCTCCCCTCTTTCATTGGAGGTGTTCTCACCTGGTTTGGATAAATAGTAGAGTTATTGTAACAAGGATTTTGACACAGGAGAAAATAGGTGGCAGGATCAGACACCTTCCAACCCAGAAATTCTCGAACTCCCTTGGAACCTGGTATCTTCTGTATATGTTCCATGAGCTTCTGAGTTTGGTATTTAGAGCTTTAAGTAAATTTCTTACAGATTTTGAGCATTAATGTTGTGAGCAAGATCCCGTGAGTGTCATGAATGTCCGCATGTTCATGACCTCATTGAGACAGCATAGCCCCAAATGAAAAAGTTGTTCAGGATTAAAATGAAATGCATCAATTAAGACATATGGTGTTACAATAAGATACCACCTTACACCAGTAAGAATGGCCCGCATCCAAAGAACAGGCAACAAGAATTGCTGGCAAGGATGTGGAGAGAAAGGAACACTATTACACTACTGGTGGGACTGTAAACTAGTCCAACCACTATGGAAAACTGTGTGGAGGACCCTCAAGTTAATGAAAATGGAACTAACATTTGACCCAGCAATTGCTCTCTTGGGAATCTACCCAAAAGAGACCTCAATGTGGGTACAAAGGGATACCTGTGCTCAGATGTTTACTGCATCACAATTTATAATTGCAAGGACTGGAAGCAACCTAAATGCCCCAAAACAGATGACTGGATGAAACAAAAATGTGGTATATATACACAGTGGAATATTACTCATCAATTAAAAATGACAAATTTGATGATTTTATAACAACATGGATGTACTTAGAAGAAATCATATTAGCAGAAACAAGTCAAGAAGAAAAAGACAGAAACCAAATGGTTTCACTAATATATAGGATATAGTGAAAAAACAAACAAAAAATAAGCAAAAGCCTTGAGGAAAAGTCAAAACAAGCTAAGTACCAAACTGAAGCACACAACTTTGAGCAGGAGGGAAATGGGAGGAATGGAGGGTGGGGGGTAAAATCCCTGGGATTACAATGTTGCAGAATTTATACATATATATATACATATATATATACATATATATATATGACATATGGTGTCCAAAAAGTCCAGAGAAGGGGCGAGAGAAGGCTGGAAGACATGGGGAAGTCCTCATGCAAAGTCTCCTTAGCCTATACTCATGTGCATCAGGCTCACTGAAAGGTTCCAGAAATTATGGCAACAAAGCTGTAGATAGAAGCAAACATAATCGGTTGCCTCTTTCCATTGAGGCAGAACATGGCGTGCACCTAAAGACCGCACTCGATATGCAAACATCCTTTGAGGGCATCTCTCGCCTCAATCAGCTTACAGCCCTCGGGGCTCCCAGAGACACAGACTGGTCTTTGCCACCCAGTCACACACAGTTGCCTCCGATGGATGGATCTAACAGGACTTTTTATTGACTAAGCTTTCTGGTCTTCATTGTCTTGATTGCCTCTGACCCTTTCCAAATCTAGTAGCCCTTTATCCTGGAAATGAAGACCCTCCTCTCCTGGGCCCTCTACAGCCCATGACAATAATTATAAAAATAAATTGCCCTTTACTTTGATTTAGGGCTTTGCACGCTCAGACTCTTTTCCCACTGGCTCTCTTGTTAGCTCATCATGACAGTGCCTACAGGGAGGAGTACAGGGAAAGCGCTAACCAGGGCAGAGGACTTGTCTGAGGTCATGCTGAGGAAATGAACTAGAGCCAGGTCTTCTGTCCCCTGAGCTGGTCTAAATGGTATCAATAGCACAACCATTCCCATTCCTGGGGGTTGTGTGTTCTTACCCAGCTAGCTGTGAGTTGCTTAGTCCTTCTGGTGCTCATACTCAAAAGCATTCAGGTTGGGGTGGTCTCCCAGGAAGCACTTCCACACTTCCAAAGCTGGTCAGGCCCAGGATTGCTGGTGCTCCCCAGCACCCCAGGGCTTTCTTGCAGACCAAGTCCTGACGTGAGCAGGTGGTGAGGAGGCCACATCTGTCTTCCCTGCATTTGTTTTGTAGCCTCTGCAAAAGGCCTGACTTCAGAACTGCACACTGACATGTGAGCTGGAAAAACATAAGTTTATTATTTAATCAAATGAAAGTTAGAACAAAGTTAATATAACACATTTAATGATAGTATGGGATAGATACTCCGCATGGCTATTAGGCATAGATGGTAAACAGCATATATGAATGACTGTAATTAGTATTGCTTTTACCAGAGCCAAATCAACATTTAAGTTTCTCTCATCTCATTTTATTAGTTCTCCAGTATTTATATAGCTGGAATAACAGTCTCAAGTTTTCCATGGAGCATTTGCCATCTAGCATCTGAATTTCTTCACACAGAGGAAGATAATTCCAGGGGCTATGAGGAGACTGTTTTTCTTTCTGAAAGTCCCTTCAAACTGTGTCCCTACCCAACAGCATGGGCCTTTGTTCCTTATTTCTCTCTGAGGTTTCCTTGTAATTGTTACAGCTTAGCTAAGAATGAAAGTAATAATTCAGAACATCTGCCACTTACCAAGAAGTCTCTCACTCTCAGCCAAGGAGATAGTTATCAAACCAGGATCCCAAACCATCCACAAACACTACCCAGCAGGCAAGTCTGGGGAGTGTGGCCTTATGTTGAGCTCACACTGGGGTCATGGCTGCGTGCAAGTTTCAGGGTTCAACCAAGGAAGGGAACTTCGAAGCCAGTGCTCTGATAGGAGTGCCTCTGACCTGGGGATGCACCCCAGCTCTTTGTCTGGTTGGGTGCTTTCTGTAGATCTGGACAGTGACCAATCAGAGTGTCTCCTTAGTCACTGTACATGACACCTGTCTTGGTGTATATGACATAAATGGTACCCAGCAGGGCACAGGTGAGAAGGGGCCATCGTGGGTTGTGGTTCAGATGCACATCAGAAGAAACCTGGCAGAGGATTAGGGTCCTGAGTAAATGTAGGGACACAGCAGGACAGAGGTTAAAATGAAGGGAATAATAACATTCCCATCCTCGATGTTTGGTGACCTCCAGGGGACATCTTAAGAGCCGACAACCGGAGACATTTCTTCCATTATTAAAATCTCCTCACTTAACTAAAAGGCAAAAGGGGCTTGTCAGCTTTTAAACATAAAATGACACATGCCAAAATTTGTGTGTTGCATGTTCAAACCAGACCTTGAGATTCATGACATCAACTTGTTTCCTGGAGCCAGGAGTTCCTTTAGCAGCAGAAAAAGCAGACAGGGAGTGACAGGCAGAGAAAGGATATAAAAATGCAATTCCCTGGCAGTGGTAACGTTTTAGGGTGATAACTCACAGGCTCAGTTCAAATGCTAATACTTACTCCTTCGTGTCTGAATTTGGAGGAGTTTTCCAAGGAGGATCTATTCCTGGAAAAGAGGGAAGAACAGCCCCAGGGATGACCTACAAACATTGTTCCTGTCACCATGTTTGTCTGTATGTCCCTCTAGGAGCAGAGCACTCAGGTGCCTGTTTTCTATCCATCTGTGAGCAGGATAGGATGCTGTTGGTGGGGGAGGGGACAGCCATGAGCACCCCCAGCCTGTAACTAACCAGCTCTTCTCACATTGTCTCCCTGAGGCTCAGTGTCCAAGACAGCATGGATACCTAGATCGGGTGGTCCCTTCCTTTGTAGGGGGTGTGGTGGTGGCAGGCTATTATCATCATGGAATCTTTTGTGATCTAATGAGATAAATATATCACACAAACATCAGCACAATTTCAGGAGACAGCGTCAGCAGTCTGATTGCCAGGTAGCGAGAAAGTGGGAAGCAGAGAAACCAAGAAACTAAACAGGACAGAAGTCCGCAGTGTGATTTGATGTTGCCTAAGGTATAGGGATCAGCGGGCAATGGGAATGGTGAGTGGAGCAGAGGCCAGGGGGCTGTGTTAAAAGCAAGTAGAGTCGAGGCAGAGATGGAGTGAAGGCTGGTTTGCTGGGGGCACATGACCATCTGGGAGTGAAGGCTGGGAGATACAGCAGAGAGACCACCGGGCCACTCAGCAGCCAGAGCAGGCACTGCTGAGTCCCAGCAGCATTACTGGAGCTGACCCATGGAGAAACCCATGCCACCTGCAGCTTCAGGTGGGGTTCTGGTGCCCAGCTCCAGCATTTGTCACTGTGGAAGGAAGCATCTCAGTGTAGAACTCAGTACATTCCCCTCTTGCCTCCTTGCAGAAAAAATGCTGATCATGATGAAGAAGTCCAGCATCTCTACGAAGAGATGGAACAACAAATAAAGAGTGAGAAGGAACAGTTTCTCCTGAAAGTAAGAGTCTACTCCTGGGCTTGGCTCTGAGGGCCAGGTTGAAATACCACCTATTCTATTCTAACTACCTCCCCCAAATGAAGGTCACAATTCCCCACCTATGGCACTATTGAGTCCTCCCTTCTCTGCTGTATTTTTGTCAAAACATTTTTCACCTTCATACATGGCTTATAATTTACTTGTTTACTTTTGTCTGTCTCCTCCTAATACCATGTAAGCACCAGAAGAGTCAGGGTCTTTATGTTTTTCTAATTATCCTCAGCACTTTGTCCATGATTGGCACATGGTAGATGCTAGATAAATGGATGGATGGATGAATAGATGCATGAATGGATACATGGATGGATGGGTGGATGTATGGAACAATGAACAGATAGACAGATGGGTAGATGGATGGACAAACGCACATGCTTGCTATTAGATCAGCTTGACATCCGTTGATCCCTGGACCATATGGCAGAACCATCCATATGCATCAACCCATCCAACCCCATGCCCAGAAACTCCTCCCAGGGAACCATCCATACAGCCAAGCTTCCTACTCTTTCCACCTAGACACTGAAAAAAATGTAATGCCCAAAATGCATCACCCATGCCCTTCTTAGATACCATGGGAGAAAACTGAAAACCTCCATCTCCGTTCCTGTGCCTAGCCTGGCACTTACTCAGCCTCCTACCAAGTCCTGTTGTTTGTCTTGGGAGATCAGAACTAGTGAAATCCTCTCTGTTGCCAAGTTCAGCAAGGTCCTTTGGGCAATATCCTCATACATAAAATAAATCCACAGGAAACTATTTTGAACTCTACCTCCCATGTTTGGAGTATCCACTTGATGGGTTCTCGGTAGAAGTAGTCTTTGGTCCGGAGCAGTGGCCATTCTTTTCAGTCTGAGCTGCTGCTACAAAAAGACCATAAATGCTTTATGGCATTTAGACATTTCCTCCTCACAGTTCTGGGGGCTGGAGTCCAAGGCCAGGGAGCTGTGGTCAGGCTCCAGAGCGCCCTCTCCTCATTGCAGACTGCCTGCTTCTCTGTGTCCCCTCAGGGTGGAAGATTGAAAGCTGCCATTCAGGAATATGTCACCTCCTGACCTAATCACACTCCAACACATCTTTCTGAGGGTTGGATTGAACACATGAATTTGGGTTCAAACCCTGAGGCCCCTAGTCCCCACCCACAGCTCACAGAGCCTGGCCTGTTGCTACAACCCCCTCCCTTTTCCTTTGGCATGTTGGTTTGAACCAATTTCTAATGTTCTGCTGTCTTGGATTATCCACACAGTGACTTCATTTATTATCCCAGATGTCATTCAGATGGAGAGGGAGTCTAAATGCTTTCCAGAAAAAGCCAGTCATGTCTCCCAGCTCCATCCTCGGGGGACTTGTCAGTGTTTCCAGACGCTCCCTGTTCTTCATCAGAGCTGTGAAACTTCCTGGCTGTCCCCTGGCCTATGGCCCAGTGCACAGCCCCAGCACACAGAGCTCATCCCTCCTCACTTAAAGACCCTACAACTGCTTTCTTAAGACAGGGCCTTTTCTCCCTGCACTGCCTGCACTCCAAAGAACACTCCACCCAAGGGGGTTATGCTCTGGGGTCTTTGGTTCCTCTCCAGGGCTGTGACTCAAGATCAAAGGTCCTAGCTAGGAAAAGAAGCGAATGCCAGAGGCAAAGCTTGCACCAAGGCATGGGGATTGGGCTGGGAGGAGCTCAGAGGGAAAATGTCAAGGACAAATTGGTATTATGTAAGGTGACCTGGCCACGGTGCCTTTCCCCTTCATCTGCTTCTCAGCACCAAATGCCTTTCAGGCTCAGTGCTCAGCTTCACACTGAATCAATATGGATCAAGATGTGTTTGACCACACGAGTAAGCCTTTGGCTGCACAGGCTTTTGCCTGGCCATAGCTTAAGGAGAGTGGAGTCAGTTTATGGCAGCCTGGAAAAGGCCAGACCCTCTGGTCAGGATTTGGATCCTGGCTCTCCATTCAGCAGTTGATTTGATCACGAGGGAAATGCCAAGTCTATGGTCTGCACTATCTCCAGAGCAGTGACCCCCTCCATGCTCTATGTAGGCAAGGCAGGAAGGTGCTGCTGTCAATGCAGACATTCTGCAGCTGCCACTGTCCATGTCACTGCCACTATCCATGGTGCCTGCTCCATGAACAGCAGCCAGGATGAATGAGGTGGGCCCCCTGGTAATGAGTGGCAGGAACAGCAACCCCTGGCAGCAATCCGGCCTCTGCCATCGCATGTGGTTGGGATAAGGGCCATCACAGGCTCTTCCAGAACTCCAGTTACCTGCACCAAGCAGTGGAGAACTAGGTCATGCCTGCCGGTGATGAGTCCAGCTGATATCCTGAGCCTTTGGATGCAGTGACCAGAGCTGACCCCCAAGGAGCTGACATCCTCCATTTGAAACCCAACCTGCAGAGGAGGTTTAAGGAGTCTGCAGCAAGTTACGTGCAGGTTGTGGGGTTTTTTGTTTTTTGGGTTTTTTTTTTTTTTTCATTTTCCTGCAGGGCTTGCACTCACCTACGTATCAGCAAGTAGAGTGCTGGGTGGCCAGGGAATTCATTTCCCTTTTGTGAACAAAGCAACAGTGATATAAAAAGAGGATGTCAGTTGGCTGGGCAAGGCCAGGTTGAGAACTCAAATCTTCTAACTAACCCACCCATGGATCTGACACCAGACCAAACTCTGCAGAAAGGTTAGGCATCCTGACACCCCCACATTTTCTTTTCTGTCCAGCTGCCAGTTCCCTTCACCCCCATGTTGTCAGGGTTCCAACAGCCCAGGGTCGGGAAGCCCAGTTCAGGGGTAGCAGGTAAGGGGTGAGAAGCAGGGCCTGAGAGACTCAGCCAGAGTGGAAACACGGTGCCCTGGAGCCTCAAAGGAAGACCAGATGCCCCAGGTTTCCAGATTAAATGACAGTGCCCACCATGGAACTGAGCACCCACAACCAGAGGGCCTCCACCCCCACTTGACAGATGAGGAGACCCAGGTGAGGTTGGAGCTCAGTCCCTGCCTCCCTTGGACGGGCTCGCCTGGTTCTCCCTCCATCATGGTCCCACTTAGTGGTAAACTCTACCTTCAAGCGAGTTCAAGGTGGAGAAAAACATCTCTCCTTCCCAGGTGCACCAGGGCTCACATGTCCCTCTGTCTGGCTTGACAGGACACAGAGCGGTTCCAGGCCCGAAGTCAGGAGCTCGAGCAGAAGCTGTCCGCCAAGGAGCAGGAGCTGGAGCAGCTGGTGCAGAGGCAGAAGCGGGTAGGCCTGTGTCGGCGCAGGGGGCCTGGCTCTCCTCTCCATCCTCCTCTCCAGTTCTGTCCACTTTCCCTGCCTTTCACTTAAGGACACTTTCCGAACCTGAGAGGAACCATTAAGCGGGACAAGAAATAGCACCGAAGTCACTGGTGATGGTGTGGGCAAACCTTTGCCGCCCCAGGACCTGGGACTTAGGCTCTCCTTGGGGTAACTGCAGACACAAGAGAATGATGCTCAGGGGCTTTCCAGATGCCGTCTTCCTTTGCTTCTGATGTCCTGTCTAAGAGAAGAAGGGGTGCTGAGGGAATGTTGAAATTTGGGGGCAGGGCTGCAGATAGTAGTCATGTCTTCCCACCAAGGTGGCTGTGGGCGCCTCAGGTTGGAAGGAGGTCTGCAGAAGCCAGTTCATCCAACCCTGTCTCCACGTGTGCCTAGATGGGGTTCCTTAGCCTCATTGGGGATTGTTCCTGTACCCCTGCAGGAGGGACACACTCAAGGAACAGGCTAGGTAGAACACTGTAGGGCAGGGTCCCTCCATGACATCTGAGACCCGTGGCTAGTGGCCTAGGCAGTACAAGTCCCTCAGTGAGCTTAACACTTGCAGCCACCTCTCCAGAGCAAGGGCTCACAGGGGAGAAAGGCCAGGGTACCACTTGCCCTTCTGTTTGATTGGTCTGGGACTGGAAAGAGCCCAGTCCTGGACAGACCCAGGTACATGGCTTCTGTTCCAGTGGAGAGGGCTGTTTTCAGCAGCACATTAAACTAAGCTCGAAAACACCCCATGCTAAGGCTGGAGACCTCACTCTGAGGCTTCCCCACCTATGGATTTCAGTATCTTCCTTTTCTGCAACAGATGCTTCCAACTCCGGAAGCGTCCAGCTGTCTTCTAACTCCCCCTCCATAGCCATGCCTTGCTCTCCTACTCTTTCTCTTCACCACTATTGTGCATTAGATTTTTACCAATTAGATTTACCCCTCAAATGAATGATTGTCACTCGATTTAATTACTGCACGCTTGCCTGATTACACAGGCGCCTCTTGAGAATCACACAAAATTCCCTGTTGTCGCTTCTTGCTCCCCTTACTGGCCACATTCATTAAACTAAATTTATTATGATATATTTGCTTTGGTTTGATTTTTCCTCTGGTGAGAGGTTTGGAAGCTCTGCAAAGCATAATCACCAGCCAAAGAAAGCTGAAGTTATAAAAAGGTAGGGTTTTTGTTGCTTTAGGAACAAAAGAAAAGGTATACGTTTGGTTTGAACTGTTTCAGTTATGTCCTAAGAATTTCTAGGGTTTCTTACTAACATTCAAAGCTTCTCCAGATGAAAAGCATTGGACTTATTGAACAGAGACAAGAAATAGGGAGTAAATAGATTTATCTGTGTTCAAAGTTGGGAAGGATGGATTGATGAAGAAAACTACTCAGCTGCTCTCCAGCTGTATCAAGGGCCAAGGAAAAGAAAGCAACTTAAATGACAATAGTGATTTAGGTTAGATCTCATGTCCACTGATGAGATGATTGTAAGCGAGACTATTAATAAGATGACAATCATCATTATTCATCTTTGGAATGAGAGACACCAATGGATTGTGGAATTTTCTTCCCTGGACTGGCTAGTCCCCTGGACTGATTATTTGCCCTTTGAGACAGGAAGGAGGTAAAATGTCAGCAGGAGGATGAGGCTTATTGAGATTCAAGGGCAATGAAGGGTAGCAGGGGTGGTCCCTTCCCCAGGGGAGGAAGCCAGGGAGCAGGGCCAGCAGCCTGAAGGTGGTGCTTATCTCTCCCCTGTCCTCCTCTGCGTTCCCTTGCAGCTAGAAGGCCAGTGCACAGCCCTCCACAATGACAAGGACGTGACCAAGGCTGAGAACAACAAGCTGAAGCTCACAAACCAGGAGCTGGCCCGGGAGCTGGAGCGGACCTCCCAGGAGCTGCAGGCTGCCCAGGAGCAGCTGGAGAGCCTCCAGCAAGAGGCCTGCAAACTCCACGAGGAGAAGGAGATGTGAGTGTGGCCTCTGTGCCCCCAGTCCCAGCAGCAGCTCTCCCATCCCATCCCTCTGCGAGCCTGTGCACCCTCACTTCCAGACTCTGGACATGGGCTTCTTGCCCCCTGTCACTTTGCTGTAGGGTTCTGAGCCTAGTCAGCAGGCCAGCGCTGTCGCGCATCCTCTAGGTTGACAAGGAGCACACAGCCCAGGTCCCAGAAAATTGATTGTGTGGTTAGGCAGACCCGCTATTCAACCAGCAAATCTTAGGTGGCCTGTGAGGAAATGCTGAGTGAGCCACAGGCCATGCGTGCCCGTCACAGTTGAGAGACCAGGAGACCAAGGATGGAAGTGAGGCAAACAGGACAAATGCTCTCCAAGCATTTGTCACTTGTTTAGCTGTGCTTCAGCTCATCTATATTACATTTACCTTTCACTTGGCAAGCGATTATGGGAAACCACTCTGTGCTAGGTATCATGTTAAATTTAAGAAACTGTTCTGAGCTGCTGTATGCTGGGCGCAGTATGCTAAGTACAATCCCCCAGTGCATCATGGGGCAACCAGAAAACACTGCTGAGGGAGCCGGACGGCCATCATTCACTCATTCGTTCTTCTAATATTTTATTTTATTTTTGGATTTCATACAATGTATGATTGTTGATCCCCATGGGAATGCCCCTCCCCCACCCTTTCATTAGTGCACTCATTCATTTATTAGTGCACTCATTCTTTTATTCATTCATTCACTCATTCATTGATGCATCTTCAAAATGCAAATCCTGTGTTGGGTAGGAGGAAAGCCTGACTTCAGAGTGAAAGGCAGGGCTACTTACCAATGCTTCAGCAATATTGCTGTCTGACCTCTGATAGCTCCCCTAATTCAAAAGTGGGAGCTATTACTCTGACTACTGGCCAAATTTGGGTCTCTCTCCCTCAATCAAGTTGTTCAGCTGTCAGGCTCATTTGCAGTCCCCTGTATTATTCTGGACTGGTGGCCTAGGCTGAGAGAGAGTTTGGATTTGGGGTCATACCATAGTAAGCTATCTCTAGATAGTCTGAAATAGCTGACTTAAAGCAATGCCCCTCTATCCCAGACCTGGGATGGCCTGTGGAAGGGCAGCGTATTTCATTGTAAATGAGCAAAATCAGTTCCTCCTCATTGAGAACAGGTCAACAAGGCATAAGCATTTAACTTTACAAACAGAATTATGGACCCAGGCTCTTAAAATTCAATCAAGTTCTAAAAGCAACAACCATCTGAAGTCACAGGCATTAGAACAACAAATGGAAATGAGCAGCCAGAGCTGGAGCATCAAATCACAGCATGAGCATTCAAATCTTTCTGAAGTCTTATCTTAATTAACCAAGCCAGAGACACAATCTCTGGAGGTTGGGGATTGAAAATGAGGGAGGGTGAGATATGAGCATAAACAACTGGTAAAATGAAAATGAAGAAGAAAAAAGAGGGCAGGGGATGGGAAGTAGAAGAAGAAATAGTTCCAGAATCAACTCTTTTTCAAGAAGCTTGGAATGTCTTGTGCAGATGGAAAGCATGCTGGAACCCAGGGCAGGATGTCCTGCCCAAGCAGGTTAGAGAAAAGGGCTGGAGAGCCTTAGCATTTTCTCCCTACAGTAGAATCTCAGACAGGCAGAACTGATAGGACCTTAGTACTCCAATCCACCTCTTTGTTTTATAAATGTAGAAATGAGGCTCAGAGAGGTGCGGCAACCAACCCAAAGCCACACAGCCACTGAGTGCCAGAAAACAGACAGAACCCTATCTTCTGACAGTTCACTCTCCTGCCTGCTGGTCCCTTGCTGCCTGCTACTACCTACGAGAAGGTTCAAGGACAAACACTGTCCTTTTTGAGCTACAATGCTGAAGGGGCAAAATGTTCCTATTCTCTGAAGGAGCTCAGGGAAGAATCTAGTTGGAAATCTATTTGTAAATAAGATCAAGGAACAACTAGACTTGGGGGTAATGTGAAAATCAAGGAGATCTGACCAGCTGCACACCTCTCTATTTTGTTAATGAATTTTATCTAGAGTAGATAGTTCATTCAGAAGGCCATGTCCTCTGAAAGAGGTTTCTCCTCCTCTGCCTTAACTTGCTGTGACCTAGGAGGGACACCCATCATGGGTTCTTCTAAATCCTTCTGGAATATTCTATCTATATGAAAGTGCATATGTGTGTGCATGTACATGCATATGCGTACACACTTTTCCTTTACAAAACAGTAACCCACTGCTTTCTGCATTTACCAGTCCTTGACAATATACTTTGGAGAGAACTCCATAGCCCATCCCTCTCGTAAATACAAAGCCAACAGCAACTCATTAAAGATAACCATAAACTCCTTACCATTTACCACCACAGAAAAGCAGCAAGTTCTTTCCTTTTTAGTTGACATATTGCCTAGATATAAACTTTCAGGATGTCTAGGTTAGGAGGACTTGAAATTTATTTAGTCATATATCCAGATGTCTTTTTTAAAAATTACTTTCTTTGTTAAAATAAAAAAAAATCTGAATATGTATGTATATATACGCATAGAAGCAAACACATGTATATTTACTAGAGAAATAGATACAAATTTGCATCAATATGTAATCAGTGTGTGGATGTTTACATGGGTACATCACTTCCAAGTCAATTGGTGCTGTGTAAACAGAGGGATGGGAAATGCCTATTGAGTAGGAACTGGCATCCCCAGTCACACACTCCATGAGAACCTGGACCTCAGCTCTCCAGTGAGTGAGTGTCCTCAGCAGGAGTAGTCACCTGTTCATCCCTGCCCCTGCCCATCCCCAAGGGGAGCTGGCCCCTAGCTTGGGGGGAACCCCAGCCCATTCAAGTAGTCCTGGCTCACTGCAGCCCCATGCATGTAGTGTTAATCTATAGAATCCTAGAGAGGGGTTTGGGGACCCAGTTTGGATAATAGGAAATACACTGTTTTCCCTCAAGTTCAAATTAAATATAATTGCTAATAAAATGTTGAGAATTTGCAACTCTGCAGGAGCTGGGGAAGTTTTGTTGCTTAATTAGGGATATCTGAGGTAAACTTCAAATTTGATTCAGTGTTACTATTGTAAATTGACTTTATAATTACTCTAGAAAGGAGGGGGAAACCCACAGATACCTCTTAAGGAATTGGGTTATTGTGAGCCTGGCAAGAGAGCTCCCTGGACCTAGAAGGCTGTTTCCACCACCTCAGTGATGACACAGAAGACCCAGGGCAGCCGCCCTCACCATCAGGGCTGCCCATCTGGTAGCCCATGGCTACAGCCATCTAGGAGGCTATGCTTTGTGGTTTGGAAAGGCAGGTCTTTGTGGTGAGCTTGGGAAGTGTTGGGAAGTATTAAAATGTTCTGAATCATGATGTACAGAGGAAGGATGGAGGCAGAACTGTGTAGCTAAGCCAGGCTTATAAAGCTTATTTGCCTGTGTCACATAATCCTGTTATATACATACATATGCATATGTGGTATATATACATGGCGTATATACACAACACCTATACGCACATACATGTATGCATATATACCTACATACATATCCACAAATGCATATATACATATATGTATCTATGGCATACATATGGTAGAATTATATATATGGAAGAATACCTTTCAAATAACCTCATTCCTTCTTTGCTGCCTCCTTCCTTTCCTCCTTTTCTCACCCCCTCTCCTTTCCTCCTTCCTGCTGCTGTTTGCTGATCATTCTCCATGTGGGCACAGCTGCAAAAAGACCACATTTGCACATCCCTCCAGCCATCCCACATCATTATTAGCTTCTGTTTGCCTCACTCAAAGCTCCAATATGACCGACCCCTTCATACTGTGAAACAGCAGATTAGAATTCATTAAATCTCCATCTCCACTTTATAGTTAGAGATAAAGAATCTTAAGTCAAACAAATGAATAGCAAATGGTGGAAATTCTGGATATCTGTCAACAGACAGGAGACTTGGAGAAAAGTGAAGAAGGGGAAACAATTCTTCAAGAGCTGCTAGAAACTAAACCAGCACCTGGAGTAAAACACATGAAAGTTCTGTTCTTACCCTGTGACATTGAACTAGAGAACATTGTTGATGCTAATTCCCTGAACGCTGGGCTGGGCAGGGGCATTGGCTGCTTGGAAAGCAAGTCACCATAGTGCAGCTGTGTTTGTATTTGGGGGGCATATGAAGTGCTGTGGCCTCAGCAGGGGGGTGGGTAGAAGCCCAGGGGAGGACCCTGGTTCAGGCATGGGTTGTACATGATCTGGGGGCAAGTCAAACCTCGTTGCCCATCCAAGTCTGTAAATTTCACCTTCCAAATAGGGTGTCTAGCTGCTGAACTTGGATCTCAGCTGTAAGTGCCAGTACATAGCAGATGCGCCCTGGAAGGCCACTTGCTCTGATCCCTCTGCCTGCAGAGTGGCACAGCCTATTGGGCTCCAGTGTGAGGGGACCCAACTTGCAGGTCTCCAGGTGGCTCCCCTCCCCACACCAGTTACTCACCACTGCTGTTGGCCTGCTCCTCAGGGAAGTGTACCGCGTGACAGAGAGTCTGCAGCGGGAGAATTCGGGGCTCCAGAAGCAGCTGGACTTCCTCAGGTATGTGGGCTCTGGAAGGTTCTGAAGCCGTGTTCCAGATACCTCAGGTTGGAAGGGCCAGTCTGAGAGTTCTCCTACTAACATGTGGTGGAAACAGCTGCCAGGTGAGCACATTCACCTCCAGGGCCCCCAAAATGTTGCTTAGACAACTGAGTGTGGTCTCGGTTAGGTGTGCTCCGTTAACACAGGTACCTGCTTCCTTCTCCAGTGTCTATCTCCACAGTGGGCTCTTCTTCATTCTTTACACAGGTGTCCCCTTCCATCACCCGTGGGCTCTGCTTCAGTCTTCCTGGCCTCTGCCAAGTGCACTGTAAGGTCCTTGCTCACAGAAGTGAATTTATTGAGCATCTACTCGGTGCCAAATATAGGATCTCTTCTTAACAAAACTTAGGAATACAGGGAGGCAGGGTTAATACAGAGTTCACTGGAGAGGAAGCTGAAATGATAACTGAAGGAACTTAACAAAAGTGACATAGCTGCTCACCGAAGACCCACCTCTGTTGATTTTTGTCCTTCTGCCATATTCTGGGAATATTTGTCGAGTGAGTAAAGGGATCATGAATAGGGGACTAAGAAAGTAGCTGAGGAGTTTCCTTGGCCTGCTGAAACTTGGTGATCAATTCAAAGCTCGTTGGTCTGGAATGTGCCAAAAGCAAGAAACAAACCTGTGGAGAAAGATGGAGTTTTCAGCTTTGTCTGTGGAGTTTCTTAATACCTGCTGCCTGCCTGCCTGCCAGACACCTCCTGGGGAGTGGTGGTGCAGCAGAGGGACTTGGGTTCTGACTTTTAAGGTACAAGTGACTTTGAATCAGCTACATTACAAAAGTGATTTTTTTTCTTTTTCAGTTTGAAATTTTGAAAGCCAGAGGAAGTCACTGCATCTGTTATCTGTGACTGTAGCCTTGAAAAGTGCTTTCCTTAAACTGAATGTTCTTCAGGCTGACTTCCTTCAATACACAGTTGTAAAGAGTCCCTAAAACCAAAGGGATGGAGGAGGTTATTAGGGGACCAAGTTTTTTTAATCCCATTGAGAGAAGAATGTGACTTTCCAGAAGGTTTGGTGAAAGGAAGAGAACAAGACATATGAGGACAAGTTTGGATTTTTCCCTTTTTCTTCTGCTCTCACAAAAATTGCAAGGGTAGATTCAGTGAGAATGAGCAGGGGAGAAGGACAGACAGAACTTGGCACAGGCCTGTGGTTCTTTAGTGGAGACGAGCATTAGTGCAAAGCCACCTGCCCGAGCCTTTCTGTGCCTCCACTGGCTCCAGGCTAAAGTCTGCCAGCAAGGAAGCCAAGACGTGGAAGGGACAAGCCCATAGCAGACTCTTCTCCATGGTGAAGTCAGCAGGTGGCAGGAACCTGCTGGGCAAGCGGGAATCAAGGAGAGAAATAGAGGCAGAGGCAGGAATGGGATGGGGTGGGCAGGTGGGGGGGGGAGCACACTGGTGGACTCAGGAGGAAGGCTGGGATGTGACCAGTGAACAGAGGATTCCCCTGTGCGCAGATACTGTCCTCTCGGGCCATCTTCTTTTGTTTTGTTGAGACTAGGTTTCACTATTTTTGCCCGTGAAACCACAGGCTCTTGTTGCCTGGGGTACCACAGACTAAGGCCAGTGCGGGCACATGGAAGCCACACAAGCTCTAGAGCTGATTGTATCTGGACACCTAGCACTGCCACCATGACCTTGTGTGACCTTGGGTAACCAGTTTCAGGAACTGGTGTCATCATTTTCTCATGTCTACCTCACAGGCTTCCTTTGAGAATTAGTTGAGTGGCAATTACCACTCAACTAATTGTTGTGAGACAGCAAAGTTGCCACATTGGAAGCATTTCCTTAAATACTGATGTATCTCCTGCAAGGAGATGGAGACAGAAAGCAGGACAGCACAGCTTGCTCCCTGGAAAAGATGTGACTTCCTGGGTTCCCCAAGTCCTCACCACCATGAGAAGTTCACTTTTTGCTGTTTTGGACACTTAGATAATAAGTCCTTTGTGCTCTGAACTTGCTCTAAAGTCCTGGGTGTGCTGCCTGACACCAAGGTGTGTAATTGGGATGTAACAGCCCACAATCCCCGTGTTTTCTGCAATGCTGGGGGACAGAGGTGGCTGTTCCTGCCTTCCTCTACCCTGACCACGGTGCACATGTCTTAGAGGGCCTGCCCACAGCAGATACAAGGGGCCAGTCAGCAGCGATGAGCGCCACATTATGCCATGCCATCTCCCATTCGCACAGCGCTGATGCTTCAGATGCTGCCAACCAGGGTCACCAAAATGAAAAACACCCTGAGGTCACCAGACCCAACTCAGAAGCTCTGGCTTGTACATACAATTTCCAGCCATCCCCTTCAAGTCCATTCAGTGGTCGCACTGCCTCCCCATGTCCATCATTTCCCCATTAGCTCCTTCATTAAACCTCCAACTCCCCCCACCCACATGCTCAGGCTCTTATTGCAATGAGATGGTCAGAGCCACCCTATGAGAATGTCCTCCAGTTCCCATCCAGCCCCCCTCTCTGCTTCCCAG
>PVHY01007068.1:0-69947 GCA_004024945.1 Uropsilus gracilis
GAAGGTAGAGGCAGCTAGTGTTTTGTGTGATCTTTATCCAGTACAGCAGTGTGAACCAAAGCCTGTGCTAGCACGTAAGCCTTTAAGCTGTAGATGTGTGTCGCTGGTGGTGTTGGCATATCTGGCAGCGTTTTGAAATTCTCTCTAACTAAACTTGTGAGTATGGTGGGAATGTGGTTTGTGATGCTGTGTTCTAATCTACTTTGAAAATTTGACATCAAGGTCCCATTTAAACATATGCTGGAGCCAGTTATCTTCACAAGATTGTAGTTGTCGCTTTGGCGTTTATTAAGTAAAAGGGAATAAGTAAAAGATGCCCTGCCCAGAAAACTTTGGAGTAGCTCACTAATTTATAGTTCTGTTCTCAGTGGTATGGTTGTTCTAGTGTTGTATTAAAGTTACAGAGTTCTGGAAATTTGGTGAATTTGCCCGTGAATTAAACATTGGTAATTTCGGCATTTGTTTTCCACGCAGTGCTAGCTCTACGTTTTGAGAAAGCAAGTGGTTCAAGTAAGTCGCAGTGTTGTTTCCCTTGATCCTGAGAAACCTTAAGGGAGTTGACTGAATTATACACTTTCCATAAATGTTTCTTGAGAAACTAAGTAAACATTTCATCTTTGTCCTTCACTGTGTGACGGTAACATCCCATGGCGCAGATGAAATTCACTTTCCTCAGGCCAGCAAGGACATCTGCTCAGCTGGCACTGGGGCTTGTCAGTTCTAATGGGTGATTCTCTGGGTGATGACCTGTGAGGCCAGTGAATGTCATGGATTGAAAAGCCCAGAGTTTCTTCACCCTTGGTGGTGAGTCCTTGTCTACAGGAGTTCCTACCTTGCCAAACACAGCAACTTAGTTTCACCCTTGTTAGGGGTGGGAGTCCATCACTGGTACCAGAAACTAGATTATATAGCTGGAGTGGTTTGGACTTTCTCTTCCCAGTCTATATGGAAAGAGTGTTTGGTAGAACCAGTCCTCCACATTAAATTCTAACCTAAAAATAGCCAGGAAGGAGGAGACCTCAACACTCAAGTTTCTTTCAAAATGGAGAATTTTGTGCAAGTGCCTCTACTAGGCTGACCTCATCTGGCGTGTCTGGTCAGATGTCATCAGTGACAGCATAAGGTAGTATTTTTTTTGTTCTTCTGTTTTTTTTTAGGTTTTAAGCTCAGAGGGAAGAAATGTCTAGAAGAAGTGACTTCCTTTTCTGCCCTTCAGTCCTAAGTAGATGCCTGTGCTGCAAATACCAGGGGCCTGGAATAGGCTGGTGGGTGAATGTGTGTGGACAATGGGAGCTGACGAGTTGGAGTGTTGGCAGACAGGAGCATCCAGTACTGTTAGTGTGAAACAAGATGACCTGGTCCGATCTGCAGGTCCTGAGCCCAGGTCTCTTCCAGTGCACAATGCAGGTTTAGCACCGGGCCCTGACCCACACAGACCACCCTCTGTCATTTTTTTTTTTTTCCAGTTCCTCCGACTCCTCTGCCAACCAATGATGTGGATGTGTACTTCGAGACCTCCGCAGATGATAATGAGCACGCTCGCTTTCAGAAGGCTAAGGAGCAGCTGGAGATTCGGCACCGCAACCGGATGGACAGGGTACGCCTCGGGGCTTGCCTCCCCTCTGTGGCATCTGGCTTTGGGTTAACCTGGCTTTCACAGTTAAAGAAAAGAGGCATCATCTCACTAAACTGTCAGGCTGTTCGGATGGGTGAGATATGACAGTGTAGGCAGAGGGACTTCCTGGGTTTAACTGGTCCTTCCCCCTTTGTCCACCTACCTCCCTGGCCCTCTGAGTACTTGTCAATTCCCGGACACCCAAGTATGTCCTGTAACCATGATGCTCTTATTTTTTCCTTTGCCATTAATTGCCTCTAATTTTTTTTATTTTTAAAGAAGGGGACTGTATGTCACTGTTGTAAGTGGAGAACTAGTATCCTTTGCCATTATAGCAAGGTAGCTATAAAAATATACTAGCTGAAAAACAAACCTGTATGAAGTCTTGAAGGGTTAGAGTCCCAGGGAGATTTTCTTCTCCTTAAAAGGATCATAAGTGCTAGAACAATGTGAGCACCAGGGTACAGCTTTCTCCCAGACTTACCCAGAGGAGCAAAAGAAAATTGAAAAGGGAACCTCTTGCTGGGTCTGAGTGCCACCTAAATCCCACTCATTACCTTTGCTGAGCTTGCTGGGAAATGTTCATTGCAGTTATCAGTACTGAGGAGGAGGAGGAGGTGTGAGGAGGCTATTATACAGAGTGTTAAATAACTTGCCCAGGGTTAAATAACAAGGAACCTGAGGGGTTGAGGCTCCATCTGGGGATGGTAGAGGCGTACCATCTTCTGAAACCATTGTCCTGCTAAAGCTAAGCTGCCTTGAGCTCCTGTGGGAGTAATGGTGCTATATCCTTTGCAGTTTCTTACGGTCAATTCAGGACCCTGGCAGTTAGAAAATGGGGGAGTTGTTTCAGAGATTATTCTCTGTCTGTAGTGGTTTTGTCCTTTCTTCCAGGTAAAGAAGGAATGGGAAGAGGCTGAGCTTCAAGCAAAGAACCTCCCCAAAGCAGAGAGACAGACACTCATTCAGGTATGGCTTGCTCCAGGGCCAGAATGCTGACTGTTCAAAATGTGATCAGGGTTCAGCTCACAGGAAGTGAAGAGTTTGTCACCTCTGTTTTAGTTGAGAGCTTATGTTACAAGGAAGTTTTAACTGGCCTGCTTTTTTTCCACCCTCTAACTGGCTGTCTCTGGAATTGCTCACCTACAGCAGAAGAAAAACAACCCCCCAACCAGAGTGCACCTAATTCATGCCAGGAAGTAACCTTAGCTCAGCCACATTTGTGAATTCTGTTTTCTTGGCAAAAGTCCTCAGTCCTCTTCATTCTTAGCCTGTGGCTTATTTTTCCGCAATACTTTAAAAAAAAAAAAAATTTTTTTTAATATCTGGCAGACTTATTAAAAGTCAAAAAAGCAGAAAATAAACCTCCCTGAAACCAGTTGATCTCTTAACTTTGTAAGAATGTAACCTTGGAACCCTAGCAGCAACAACGTTTTCCTTGCAATAGAAGAGTAGTGACAATAGGAATAGCAGTTTTTACAAGACTGCTTAAATCAACTTGTGTTTATGTTTAGCTGAACTCCCTCACCTGTTAACATTATTGGAGCATATTTCTTATATTAATTGCCTAAAATTCTAGAGTGTTAATTTCCTCATGGCTAGTGCTTCCCTGTGAATGACTCAGCACAGCACATCTCATCACTGGAATATGTTTCAAGATAGCTCTCCTGTTGGTCTGTGTTTCCAGAAGTTGGATTATACCTTGCTATAGTGCGTAAAGATAGTGTTCCTTTTCTTGCAGTACACATTGAGAAGTCAGGCATTGGACTTGTAGCACTGGTCATTTCAGTTAGGGAAGTATCAAGGGCTCCAGACATGGATTCACCATACTCTTCAGATAGGGAAACAGTTATCCTGTTTACCAAACTGCTCCACTCTGAACTGCCTGGGCTGGCATAGGGTGAGGAGAAATGCAGCATCAGGATCTTAAGCTATTACTTAGACCTACAAGGCACTGTGAGTTACGTCTTTTTCCTCCTTGGTATAGCACTTCCAGGCTATGGTGAAAGCACTAGAGAAGGAGGCCGCCAGTGAGAAGCAGCAGCTGGTAGAAACCCACTTGGCTCGAGTCGAAGCGATGCTGAATGAACGCCGCCGCATGGCCCTGGAGAACTACCTGGCTGCCTTGCAGTCTGACCCCCCGCGGGTGAGTGTGCAGACTCGGCATGGACTGTACCCTTAGTTGTGTGAGCACTGGCGTATGACACACACGTCAGAATGACTTAGATTTTTATGACACATTCTGGAAGGTTGGAGGTCAGCAAAGAAAGTGAGGGAGGAACAGGCATTCTGCCTAGCACCTGCTTATTAAAGCTTCGCATTGCACTGCAAGCCTGCTGGTGCCACCTGTGACATAAAGGTATTTTACGTGAGAAAAACATAACCTTGGCTTATTGACTGGCAGTTACCCAATTATTGAATTTCCCATAGGAGCCTTACTTTCAAAGAAAAAAGGATATGCCCACCATGGACAAAGGTTTTTCAGCCAGCTCTGGTAGTCTAAATAAGATTATGAGAAAATGGTTGGGTAATTTACACTGAAATCCATTTGTGCTAGTGATCTTAGACTTCATCCCTTAACACCTTCCTGTGGAGGCATGCAAAGTTTGGAAGGGAGGGTGTTTGTGTCCTTAAGTAATAAGCAAGTAGTCTTTGCTGTTGACATGGGACTCGACAGTGTGCAGTTAAGGTGTCAGGCTGAACTTTGGGGAAAAGAACAGTTTAGAAGTCAGTTGGGTTAGAAATTCTAGAAAATACTGTTTGTAAAGGAGCTAGTATAACTTTGGACTTGGCTTTTGGTACTTCGAAAGTGGCTTCTAAGCTACCCCGTAAGCTAAAAGCTTTTCAAAGCACAGCTTTCATCTGCCTTACTGAACTTTACATTTTAAGGTGAATTTTCAAAGCTCCAGTCTTCCTATTTTCCATTCTTTTATATCTGGATAGTAAAACAGCTGTTCTCTCTTGCAGCCTCATCGCATTCTCCAGGCCTTGAGGCGTTATGTCCGTGCTGAGAACAAAGATCGCCTGCATACCATCCGTCATTACCAGCATGTGTTGGCTGTCGACCCAGAAAAGGCAGCCCAGATGAAACCCCAGGTACGTGAGACAGCAGAGGTGGCTCCAGCATGGCATTTCTCATCGCTAGCCAGGAGAGGCTGCGCAGGCCCACGGCTGCACAGCGCTGACACTGTGCTTATTCCTAACCATAAGAAATGCTTTTTGATTTCCTGAGACATTTGATACAAGAGTTGGTTTTTGCAAAGGTAGTATTTTTAAAACATCTTTTTGTACTTTTTAAATAAAATTTTACTACTTTTTTGAAAAGTTAGGAATGCGCTATTAGATTGAAATATCAATTTCAAAATCATTTTTAATGTTAGTTTCTAATTGAGAGTACTGCCAGCAGTAATACTCATAATCTTTTTCTAGGCAGATCTTAAAAATCTCATTTTGTACTTTATGGTTCTTGTTTAGGCAGATACATACACATTCCCAGGTTTTGTCCTGGACTGGTTATACCTTTACCTATTGAAGTTTGTTTTTGGATACTGTTTCTAGCCTCAGTATTGTCCATATAGTGACCAGTTTTATTCTCTTGCATTCATAGAAAATGAATTGCCTGCAAGAAGGCTGACTTCCGTTTAAATCAGGAAGTCTGACCACTCAGTCTATTGGTTTTCTTGGATGCCCTTGTTACGACAAGATGTATCTTAGGTTATTCCTCCCAGATTTTGAATGCAGTGCTTTGCTGATCATCTGTGACAGTGTAATTGGGGTGCTGTCATAAATCTGAATCAGCCATCATCCCAGGAACTCCCTCGTAGTCTCCTGCTGGGTGTGTTGTGACTGTCAGGTAATCCTATCCAAAAGTCTGAAGTCCACTAGTTGTGCAATAAACACAGGCCCACTAGTTGAACCTAAGAGTATGCTTACTAGATCCTGTACTCCCGTTTACTGATACAAAGTTGAATCCCTGGTGTGCTCTTGAGCAGCTCACAAATATTAACTAGAAAGGAACAATAACTGTCTTTAACATGCTTCAGTGGTTAGGTGATTGGTGGGAAGAAGGAACTCAGGCTCCTAAAGGCTAGGGAGAATGTGGAAAGGAGATGGGCCTGAGACCTTCAGGGCTATCTGATGTAGCTTGAAGTTCAATGCTTGGTTTTAAGCTGCATGGGGTAGAAGAGGAGGAGGAAAGGGCCAAAGATGCCACATGTCAGTTTCCAGGAAGCCCTGGTAGGAAATTGCACGCAACTTCACAGAAGTTCGATTTTTCCAATCAACGTGACTTTTTTTTTAATGTAATCTTCTTTCAGATTTGTAAGATTCTGTAAGGGGGGACTGACATTGTGAAGTATTTTGCTGAAAAATAATCTTTACGTGTGTGATGAGAGGATAGGAATACAGAAACCTTGTTTGGGTATATTAAGTCAACACTAGGGAGCATCACCTGCAAGCAAGATCAAAGTGTCACTTCATCTAACTTGGGCAGCAAAACCCTTGCATTTTAAAAATCTCAGGGAAAAACTGGCTCTGCTGTGTGGTGCTGTCTAATCCTTTCTGTTTTTATTTTTTTGAGACTAGGTCTCACTATCTTTGCCTGTGGAACCACAGGCTCTCGTTGCCCGGGGTACCACAGACTCAAGCAATCCCCAGCCTCAGCTTCCCAGGTAGCTGGGATTACAGGCACGCGCCACCACACCCAGCTATTTTTTTTTGGAACTAGTTCTCGCTACCGGCTCCAGGCGGAACTCGAACCGCGATCCCTAGCCCCGGCCGCTTCATAGGCTGAAGCTTACAGGCACAAGCCACCGTGCCCGGCTAATCCTTTAATTCTCATGAACCTTTGCCACTGAAATACATAAACCTTTAGCCTGATCTCTATTCTGTTATCAAACTCTAGAAAATCTCAAATATGTACAGTCTATTACAACATGTGCATATTTGGTTTTGGGTGTGAGTGATGCATTTCCTTACTCGTATTGAATCAGCACAAGGATATGCTCTAAAGACACTAATCTCAGTATTCCACCCTGTGGGCAGGTGAGCTGTCCTCGCTCAAATGGCTCCTTAATTTACCTTAAGAAATAAGACAATGACCAACACCTGCCAAAATTGCAGCTGCTGCATTTTAGTTTTCCATTTGCTTTTTTTTCCTGAAAGGCAGCTCAGTTTTGTGCTTTTCCATCAACTTACTTGATTGAAAGAATGGCAAAAATTAAATTGCTTTCTTCTTTGCTTTTAAATAAAAGGTCAAGTGACATCAGCTTAGAATCAAAGCATCTTGAACTTATTTTTCCATTTTGACCCTTCACAGCTATTTTTCCATTTTGACCCCTCACAGCTAATGGCTTCAGGCCCAGGTAATCTGTTGCCTTAGTGTGCCCTCTTTAGGAAGAGCTCTGTACCTGCAGGTGTAAACCAGCGAGAAATAGCATTCAAATAGATTGTATGACCAAACTACACACACAGCACATCCCCCACTGGCATGGGTAGTAGCCCAGATTACCTTTCATTTCCTCCCCGGAAAGCTTTCAAAGTAAATGATCAACTTTAATGGTACCTGTTCTTTTTTGGATAAATGATCTTGGGACTTTTGTATTAAATAAGTTGTGACTTATGGAAGACAGCAGATCTTCCTTTGTCACCCCTTTATATCAGGTTTATTTAGATATCGGTGTAAATTCTTTGAAAGAATAGCTAATTTTAGTAGGAATAGTTCTGTTACCATGAATGTCATCTTGAGCACTTACTTCCCTAGGCAGAATCCATGTCCCTCTTTCTTTATGAATCACCTTTTCTGCAAGTGCATTCATTCTAATCTGGTAAAATTGGCTAGTGGAGGTTTTTGGATTTTCTTTCCCCCTGGAGCTTTCCCTGTGGATAAATGCTCAGGTTACCAAAGGAAATTACTTAGTCTGAATACAAGCTTGTACTTCCAGTGTTAGTAAATACGGTAAAGGATTACCATGTACCTTCTGACCCACTTCTGTGCTGGATCCTAAACATGCCTTTGCAGAAGTGTGTGTGCGTGCCCCTCTGCAGCACTTCTGGCTTTTAGATAACAACCTTCCCACCTTACTCTACTTCCAGGTGATGACTCATCTGCATGTGATTGAAGAAAGGAGGAACCAGAGCCTCTCTCTGCTTTACAAAGTACCTTACGTAGCCCAAGAAATCCAGGAGGAAATTGGTGGGTATTGGCTATTTGTGCCGAGGTCTGGTGGGACTCCTCCTCCCTGAGGCTCAGGAAGGATGGTAGTGAGAATAGGGGGCAAGCAAGGCCACAAAGCTGGCACTAGTCTGCCGGGGTTCAGAAGTCTGGAACTCACTGGGGCTCTCTTGGCAATGTCAAGGAGTAACTAAGGACAGATGTACCGGCTCTGAGCCACTGAGCCTTGAATTTCATTGACCTTCACTCGGTTACCGGAAATAAAATCTGAGGTGTGAAATTGCAAGGGATTTGGGGGAATTCACTGTGATCTTCTACTCCCTTAGTTGCGGATATATTTTGAGGCATGCATTTTATACACATTCTCACTTCCATTCATTTATTCACAAGTATTTAATGTGTCTACTGTATGCCAGTTAGTAAAATGGTAAACAGTAATATCTCCTGCAGCACACTGGAGTGGGAGAAAGGTAGTGATAGGTCGAAGAGTGCTCTGTGGAGAGGGAGACTTGGGGAGAGGCTATCTCAGGGTCAGGACAGTAACTCAGGGTCCAAACAGTGTGACCTGACACAGAATAGGTGGGAGGAAACATTGTTAGCAGGGGCTGGGGCTGCCACGGAGGTCTGGAGTTTAAGTCACCTGAGCACATTTGAGTTAATCAGTATGACAAGACCTTAGTGAAGGTGAAATGAGTCCAAAAAGGCAGAGGCCAATTTGTCAAGCAATTTTTTGGGTTTGGATTTTACTCCAGGATGGTGGAAATCTACCAGAAGGTTTTAAACTAGGGAGCTGCTATCTCTAGATAATATTTTTAAAAGAACGTGAATTTAAAAGTTCCCTAACTGCTTTGTAGAGAGTTCATTAAAATTGAAACCACCAGGGAGTAAATTGTGAAAATCTAGAAGAGAGGATGGTCATGGGCACTGAAATGGTAATGTAGAAAGTGTTTGGGATAATGTAATGTAGAAATGTTCTGAAGGAACTGTGAATGGGACATGTTGGTGGCCAGACTGGGGTGGAGTGAGAGAAAGAAAAGCAGTAAGGTTATCTAGCACCCAGATCTCATTGCGAGCACCTGAGTGGATGGTACAGCCAGAGTTTGCTGAGATAAACGATTCTTTATTCTTAAAGTGGAAATTGCTGGTAGACATGAAGTGGAGGTGTTGTAAGGTAGGCTGCTAGACAGCAGTAGGTATGAGAGCCACCTTTGGGAGGCATGATATGTGGATAGTATTTAAAACTCTGCCATTGGATGAATACTTAACCAGAGGGTTTGGTTGAGAAGAGTGGGTAGCAAAGATGGCTCTCTGCAATTCCCAGTGCTCCAGTTGTACTGTGAGGCAGATCCTGTAGAATCAAGGAAGAAATTCCGGGTAGGAAAGAGGGCATGATTGAAGGTACTGGTCCTGAGCCTAGAAACTTGGTCTATCTGAAAACCTGATTCCCTCCTGTGACTCTTTGTCAGATGAGCTGCTTCAGGAACAGCGTGCAGACATGGATCAGTTCACTGCCTCCATCTCAGAGACCCCTGTGGACGTCCGGGTGAGCTCGGAAGAGAGTGACGAGATCCCGCCATTCCGCCCTTTCCACCCCTTCCCGTCCTTACCTGAGAACGAAGGTGTGTATGGTGGACCGTGCTGTTTCTTGGGGGTATGGTGAGAGTGGGGCTGGGGAGGCACAGCAAAGCTAGAAGTTGGGTTTTTGAGCCTGGATTGTGTTGTGGAGGCTGCATTCCTGGTGATCGTTGGGCAAGGAAAGGGAGACTGCTCCATGTGGGCACCATGCCAGGTGCTTGCAGATAGTTGGTGTTAGTGTCACCAGAGGTTAGTAATGCTGCTCCCATTTTATAGGCCTTGCCCACTGTTTTCCTTGTCCTGTCAGCTGCCCTCAGTGTGTGGGATGCTTACATGTGGAAATCATTTGCAGTTTAAATTACATTTTCTTCCTATCTGGTGCCATTTTCTATCCATAATAATCCTGAGAGATGGGTGGTGGCGAGGTTACAGGGCGGACAAGACTTGTCATGGTCACAGCTCTGGTGGTATTAGGTGGCGCTGAGATGCTGTGTTCCCTGAGTCGTGGAGGGGGAGGGGTAGTGTGCTTGCTCTGTTCCCTTGTTAGTTCTTGATGTCTTAAAGAAGCTCTCAAAGCTGTGAGTCTGTACCAGAAATAAACAGGCTGCTGAGACCAGGGTATGGAATCAGATTCTATTTATTTGTTCACTGCAGTTGCTGTTGATGGTTGATGATGATAAAAATAGTGGTCAGGGCTAGAGTCCTTACTAGAGTCCTTTAGCTAAACATTGAACACTTAAATTTAATCTCAAACAATTCTCTAAGGTGGGTATATTGGGGCTGTTCCCATGGGGGATTCCAAGATTTAAAGAGAAAACATGTCTGTCTTGGGTCCCACAGCTTGTAGGTGGAGAGACCAGATTTGAAACCAAGCTTGACACAGCCCTGCAGTCTTGAGTGTGGTCTCTTACCTCTGAGCAGATAGAGTGCTGGAATGGAGGAAGGATAGAGCTTAACAGACAAGTCTTTAGTTATGTCAGGTCTACCAGCTCAGTACAGTTGACCCTCCAGTAATAAGACCAAATCTGAAGATGTCAGGCAAGTAGAGTACCTCTGCATTCCTAAAACCTGCTTGTACAGATCCCAAACCTCCATGAGCCTGAGGTCACCAGTCTTACACAATTTGTTGGGGGAGGAGACATCTCAGATACATCTGAACTGAGATCTGATCTCCTTATCAAAAAACCCTAATCAATACAATTTTAGAAGAAAAATAGCTTTTGCGTTAAGCTAAGTAACTTGGAAATCTCCCTCAGTTTCCCCCTGAAGACCCAAGACAGAACCCCCTTCTTTCCAACATTCTAGTCATTTGCTGTAGATCTTACTGATGGGTTATGAGCTATTTGGCCATAGTTTTTAAGGTAGGATGGCTTTTGTTCATATTACAGAGAAATTTGAGACAGGAATTTTGAAAGAAGCTGTTTTCTTCTTAATCTCCTTCTGTGCTATTTTGTTTTTATTGTTTTCCTTTCTGCTAGACACTCAGCCGGAGTTGTACCACCCAATGAAAAAAGGTTGGTTTGTCAAAGAGACCTTCATTCCTTGTCACCTCCCCATGTGTCACCTGTTTCATATCATCCCCTGGCTTTTTTCCATCTCATTTATTCAGACGTGGCTGTGAGTGTAGCCAGAGTCTCCAACACCTAGGACCCAGTGTCAATGGTATTGGTGACAAGATGACCATCTTAGGCTTTCCTTATGAATGTCCAGAAATACAGAGTAACCACAATAGGTATTTTCTTTTTTTTCTGTTTGAAACTAGGTCTCACTATTTTTGCCCGTGGAACCTCAGGCTCACATTGCCCAAGGTACCACAGACTCAAGCAATCCCCAGCCTCAACTTCCCAGGTAGCTGGGATTACAGGCGTGCGCCACCATTATGCCCAGGCTAATTTTTTGGAGCTAGGTCTTCCATGTTGTCCTGGGCGGGACTCAAACCGCGATCCCTGGTCCTCACCGCGGCTTCCTAAACTGCCGTTTACAGGCATGCGCCACCGTGCCCGGCCTACAATAGGTGTTTTCATTAAGCCTTTTAAACCTGAGTAGACTTTTAAATGTCTAATATAATATAATATATTTATATTAATATATAAATGTTTAATAAAGTAGACTTTTAAATATCAAATTTTAGGGGGCTTGTTAAAAGTTGCCTGGTATATAGAAAAATACACTTAATTTACAGTCAGGTGGAGAGTTGTTTTCTCTTTTTATTTCCTGCTTTTTCCACTTACATCTTTTCCCATTCAACTGTCCTGTCTGTATCCATCTGTCTGTGTCCCCCGAGTTTTAGCACTCCTCAGACTTTAGAGAGGGAGCTGATGGATGAAACAGGTTGGGGCAAGTGAGCTCTTGCTGGAGTAAGTCTCCAGGTTTCAGGAGAATGAACACAAAGGCACGCTGTGGAGGAGTTGCTTACTCAGGCTCTTTGACTCACAGAGCATGCCTGGTTGGAGGATTTTTAGCTCTCTTTGGATTAGGGTTTGCTCAAAGCCATGAGTTTAAGAAGTAGAGGTACCAGATTTTGACCCCAACTCCTTCTGTATTCAGAGCCCAAGTTATTCTGTTGTGTAAAATGCTAGTGTCTGCTGCCAAGCATCGGGTAGCTCACCAAAACCTAGTGTCATCCTTGGTGTGGAGATACCATATTCTCAGCATGTTTGATGAACCTGCTCTTTTGACATTGGCAGACTGAATGTGCATGGACTGAGTGGTGGTCCCTCCCTAAGGATTTGATGTTTGTTTCTTGAATCTCCCTGACATCATTCATGAATGCTTTATTTTGTTCTGCTTGGACATGCCTCCTCTTGGAGAATATTGTGTGAGCATTCCTCTGAGCAGATAGATAATGAAAATTTTTAGAAACCTAAGCCGGGCACGGTGGCTTGTACCTGTAAGCTTCAGCCTATGAAGCGGCAGGGGATAGGGATCGCGGTTCGAGTCCCGCCTGGGGCCTGTAGCGAGACCTAGTTCCAAAAAAAAATAGCTGGGCGTGGTGGCGTGCGCCTGTCATCCCAGCTACCTGGGAAGCTGAGGCTGGGGATTGCTTGAGTCTGTGGTACCCCGGGCAACAAGAGCCTGCGGTTCCATAGGCAAAAATAGTGAGACCTAGTCTCAAAAAAAAAAAAATTTTTTTTTAGGAGACCTATTTTTGCCTTCATACTACAACTGTTAACTAATAGGGATAATTTAAACGTTAACTTTGGTCTCATGAAGTCACTTGTTTATGCTTTCCCTAAAACCAAAGTGATTTGGGTCATTGTTGAAGACATCAGTTCTACCACCAACGAACAAAAGTGGACTACTAGGCTTTACATGGGCTATTAGTTGGTGCCACATTATTTCTCAAATAGGATCTTGCCTTTAGGATCTTCAAAGTTCTTATGAGATTGGAATTAGGGTTTATTAGGTGTGAACCTAAGGATCACCAAGCAGCTATTCTCTAGATTCCTCTCAGAGCTGATGTGCAGGATTGTTGTTTCGCTTGCATTTTGAAACTATGAAAGTTAGCCCTGACATCCCTAGAAACAAGTGGTGAAATTGTGAAATTCTTTACAACGAAAACTTTGGAGGGAAATGTGCCATTTAGGGCTGTTCTAATGAGCTAACGCATCCACAGATGGTCTTGCTTACAGTGGTTATTACTAATTGCTCAGCTTCAAGAATAAGTCCATCTGTAAGCAGGAGGCTTTGCTGTGGCCAGGCCTCGTGTCTCTGTCTACCTTTGACAAAGCGCAGGAACAACAGTGCTCTGCAGATACTCTGTGGGAACCTGACTCATTGAGGTGGTCACCTCAGCACGCCAAGCGGTCCAGATCATGGGTGTTTATATGGAGTGGTTATATTATCAACAAGAAACTCTTAGGATGGTTAGAAATCACATGATCTGGAGCTAAAAATAAAGAGGATTGTGCTTTCCTTCCTCTCCCTTGGTTTGTGGTGAGTTCAGCCACACTGCATCTTGGACACTACCGTTTTGGAGATTCACACACAAGTGACATTGCCCTCCCTAAGAGGTGTAAAGATTCCTTTGAGCCTGCTGTTCGACTTCTCTCTGTTTACGGAATGCTTCCTTCCTGTTCATTCTCTAATAACCACTGGGGTGGTGAGCATCTGATTATAAGTCCTGAGAGGGTTACAGTCAGGAAGACAAAAGATGGTAATTGCAAAGCAATGATTTTAACCTGGGTGTCTCCTAAGAGGAGCTGCAACTTGAAGGACAAATAGGAAGGCTTGAGGTTAGGGAGGCGAAACAATCACCTGTGGATGATGCTCAAGATAAGCAGATTCACTGTATGTGAAGAACTGCTGTGATAGCTCTTCCGTTCAGAGGGAGCCTGGGGTGTGGGAGGAGCAAGTAGTAGGGTGACAGGTGCTGGGTGATGTCCAGAAGGTGCTCCCGGTGTCTCCATGTTCAAACGCCTTGGTCTCTGAGAAATGCCTGTGTCATTCATCCTTGTAGAACACTGTGCATCCTCAAAAATAAAGACAAATAAAATAGCCTAGTGGGGGGCTGGGGGTTGGGTGGTGTTTCATGAGAGCTCCCTACTTCTGAGGAGGGAGTTTACAGCTTCTGTGAGATTGGGAGACCAGCCCATCCTGGAAAACTGAACTGTGCTCTCTCCACACAGGCTCTGGAGCGGGAGAGCAGGATGGAGAACTGATAGGTGCCGAGGAGAAAGTGATTAACAGTAAGAATAAAGTGGATGACAATATGGTGAGCCATTTTTCTCTTCCATTTTAATTTAGAGAGTAATTGCAGCAAGTGGCCTCATTCTGGGTACTGAGCTGAACCTTCCTGTGTTTCCCATGTGGGAGAAGATGGGTGGGCCCCAAGTCCCCTGGAAGTTTAGCTTCTGGGTTTGTGACAGAAGTTTCCTTCTGACTTTTCAGCAGTAACTAACTCACCTCTTGTTAGCTTGTAGAAAAGTATTTGCCACTAAAGATATGAATAAAGTAAGAGAGGCCATTTATAGTGAGTAGAATAAATAGTTCACTTGAAACTTGATAATAACTTGAACATGGGAATAGAGTTCATTCAGTTTGGTTCTTATACTTAGGTTTATACCTCCTATTAATTTTCTAGGATTTTCTGTCATTGTGTTTCTGGGTTGTCCTTGAGTGCTTTCGGGTTTAGATGTGACTTCTTGGTAATCTGATTTGGAATACCCGCTGTAGTTAGTTAGCTAAAGGAAAATGCAGGTGAAAGCCCTTAAAGGACCGGCTGCTACACAGCCTCCAGTTTGCTCCCTTTCGTACGGGATTGGTGAGTGGCTTTTAGATGACGGGCTAGTGGGTGTCTGTCAGGTATCTGCTTCCTCCTACCACATAATAAATGAAACAGGGGAGAACTTAACTCTACCAAGAGTAAATTTTCTTTCTGCCCCCTTGCTGACATTTTCATGTGATTTTAGGTCATCGATGAGACGCTGGATGTTAAGGAAATGATTTTCAATGCTGAGAGAGTGGGAGGCCTTGAGGAGGTGCCGGTAGGTGGCGCTGAACATAGCTGGTGCTTTGTCCATGTCAGCTATTTCGCTTTCCCGTTTCCAAGTTCATGTAGGAAATGGAAGTGATGCCCAGTTTCTTTTGATGTCAAAGATCCTTCACCCCCATTTTTCCATATTTCTGGATAAAAACAACTCAGAATCTAGATGGAGACTGGAAAAAGTGGATGTTTTCCCATCTGCACAGCCTCCTTGGGTTTAGAGACACGATGCTGAGGCCACCAGACCTGCGGGGTTTCTTGTATTGGGGCTGCAGTCTTTCCTTCTGGGCACCTGGATTGTGAGGCTGAGTTGCACATCTCTTTGGTTATTTTAGGAATCAGCACGACCGCTTCGGGAGGACTTCAGCCTGAGCAGCAGTGCCCTCATTGGTCTGTTGGTCATTGCAGTGGCCATTGCCACAGTTATTGTCATCAGCCTGGTGATGCTGAGGAAGAGACAGTATGGAACCATCAGCCATGGGATCGTGGAGGTTGGTAGCTGGGCTTTTTTCCCACTTCGTCCTGTGCTGAAGAGGGTTTGCTCTGCACCGTGGGGAGCTTTATGGAAATCAAACATGATGCCCTCTTGGGTACTGGACACAATTCCGTTTCCCCCTGAACTGTTAGGGCATGTTTTGGAATTCAACCCTAGCTGAACCCTGCTGGTCCTATCACACAGGGCTGTGGCCAACTGTTAGCATTGGTTTAGGTTTTAGGTTTTGTGAAAGTGAGGAAGTCGTAAGAGCATGTTAGGCTCTGAGGATGAAATGGTTTTCTCAGATATTTTTCCTTTGCATTTTGCTTTCGTCCCCAAATATTCAAGAGTAAAGGATAGCAAATACTTTTCTTTCTTAGTGGGGTGAGGAAAGGGGGGGGAGGGGGCCAAGAAGTTTAAAAAGAGCCAGAGTAGGCTTTTTTTTTTCTATCTACTACAGATTTGCAACCACTCAGTTTTTGGGGGGAAGGAGATGACCATGCCCAAAGCTTCCAGGTTCTAGAAATAACTACTCTAAAGAATCTAGCATACCCTGGAAGATTAGTTCAGTTGCACATTTCAGTCACTTGGTTTCCTCTTCTGCTGGACACGTATAGTTTTATAGAGTTTCATACTTGAAGAAAGCCCCTGGAAGTTGGCTGGCGCCGCTCATTGTATTCAGCTTGTCCCCATAAGAAGCGGCAGGACAGGGACTGACTAGACTGGAAAGTGCAGTTGCTATTCTCTCCAGTTTGGGTGAAGCTTTAAGGTCCCCAGCTTCTCTCTCGCCTCTTGTACCCTGATCACCAGCTCTTGTTGGGGCAGGACATTGGACTGACTTGGGTTTCCAGGGGACCTCGTAGCAAACAGCTCTACTCTGAGCCGAGTGTGGCTTCTCACTGCCTCTCAGTGATGTGCAGTCTTTGTTCCTCCAGGTTGACCCAATGCTCACCCCAGAAGAGCGTCACCTGAACAAGATGCAGAACCATGGATACGAAAACCCGACCTATAAATATCTGGAGCAGATGCAGATTTAAGTGGGAGGAAGCACGAACACTACCCGTTGGAGTGGGGGCAGTGCCAGGGGGCCAGAAGAGGTCCTGCGTCTTGGATCGACTGCTGACCAACAGTTACTTCCAGAGGATTTCATCTTACATTCAGACCTCCTGCGTCATTAAGACTATAAAGTACTACTGTAGAATCACAATTTCCATTCTTTTAAATGGGTGAAAAAATGTTAATATAACAATATATGATATATAAACCTTAAATGAAATGAAAAAAATGATCTATTGCAGATATTTGACTGATGTAGTTTACTTTTTTTAATTAATCAGAAACCCCACTTCTGTCGTGTTGTCTCATACATGCTATCTATACAAATGGAAAATGTTGATTTTCAGTGATAGACTGTACATGCAGGCTATTTGTTCCAGTTGCGTTGTATAAATCAACTCTATAAGGCTCTTCACTCTCCTGGTTTTTATAAAAAAGAAAAGAGAAGAAGGCAGTATTCCCTTTTTTAATGAGCTTTCAGGAAGTTGCTGAGGAACGAAATGTTACAGGGAACTTATATGACCAGGGAAGCACATCATGATAGCCTCTCAGAACCCTTGTGAAGGACCAGTTTTCTGGAAGGCTGGTGTTCCTGCTGCTTGGTGTCTCCACACAAGCCCCGTCACTGAGGAAGGTTCAAAGCGTTTGAGTCCCAGCACCTTCTAGTGAGCCTAATGTATAGAGATTAGGGCTGCCACTACTACTTTCCTTTTAAATCCAGTTCTTCCACAGACATTAGCTGGTAGTTTGTATATGATGTTCTTCCACCGCCACCATTTACTGCACACTCCCCTCCCAAGTAATGTCCCGCTGTGCTTTCTCCTCCGTGGACACTTCTCTGAAGGCACTGACCTCACCTCACCCCGCTGTACCTTGACTTCTCTGCGGTCCCCTCCTGTCATCACCCTCCTTGGTGTCCCTCAGAAGACGGCAGTGGCAGGTGGCAGGGGATGTTTGCTTTCTTGTGGAAGAAGGCTGTTCCACACTGTGCATCTGTAAACACATGGAAAGCTGTGAAGATTGCCTCCTACAAGCGTCTTTGTAGTGCCTGTATAGTTGATGTTGATGCTCACAGCCTTTTCTTTTCTTTTTTTTTTTTAAACTCTGAAGGTTCCTGTAACTGTGGTGTATTTTTTTTACTATTTCCCTGTGACTATTTTTTTCTTCTTCCTCCCTAACCTCCTACCTATGTCTCTTCCCACTATGCACAGATAAACTTCACCTACAAACTTCTTAACTTGATCTGTGGAGAATGTACAGAGTTTAAACACATCAATAAATACTTTAACTTCCACCAGGAGTCTTGTGTTTTATTGCCCTGGCAAGACTTTGAGGGTTACTTTAACTGTCCTTCCGGTACCTTCCTTGGAGAACTAAGTAGCAGAGGCAAGAGTGGTATACTTGCACAAGCTGGACTTGGGCCTGAATTTCATTTTCCATATGAAAAATAAGAGGGTGATATAGTGCTGCAATAAACATAGTGCAGGTTTCCTTTTGAATTCTTTGTGTGTCCTTTGGGTAGATTACTAGGGGTAGAATCACTAGATCATAAGAATGATAATTTTTTGGCCGGGCACGGTGGCTCGTGCCTGTAAGCTTCAGGCTATGAAGCGGCCGGGGCTAGGGATCGTGGTTTGAGTCCCACCTGGGGCCCATAGTGAGACCTAGTTCCAAAAAAATAGCTGGGCATGGTGGCGTGCGCCTGTAATCCCAGCTACCTGGGACGCTGAGGCTGGGGATTGCTTGAGTCTGTGGTACCCCGGGCAACGAGAGCCTGCGGTTCCACGAGCAAAAACAGCAAGACCTAGTTTCAAAAATTTTTTTTAGTGTGGTATATACTGGAATACTACTCATAGCATTTGTGATAACAAGCATGGAGCTGGCAGGGATTATCCTAAGCAAGATAAGCCACAAGGAAAACGATAAATATGGGATGGTTTCACTCATGGAATATAGCAAAACAGGAAAAAGACAAAACTTGCAAACTGATTATTGATCTGCAGGGAGGGTGGGAAAGGTCAAAATGGAAGGGAAGAACACAAGGAACGGTGGTCATAAATCACGGGTGCTGGGGTGGTGGGGATATTACAGGGACTATATCCGAGAGGAGAAATCAAATACTGTCCAAAGATTAATGGTGCAAGGGAAAAAAAGCCATACGTAAGAGGACAGTTGCCTTCCCCTTGAAAGCAGTGCTTGATATCAGAGAAATCTTTAATTCCTTCAGTTATTTTGTTACTGTTTTTATGTTTTCTAAAACCCAGGACCTCTCTGATTGCTGCTTTTTCTTGAAAAGGTTTTCCGTGCAAGTGAAGTTTCACTCCATATTCTTTTCTTTACCTCTCAGGTTTCCAAGTGAGTTTTGTGATTTTGCTTAAGGTTTCATAAGACCTCCTGCTTTGTTTTAAAACATCCTGCTTTTCAGGATAATAAATTGCCTGAGTTTATATATAAGAATTTTTAGAACTTTCTCTAAATAACCTGTTTCTTTGAGCTATTGATTTTCTGTCAAGGTACTATTTGACCAAATTTAAGCATAAATTTCCAGTTGGCTTAAAAAAAAAAAAGAGTAAAGCCTCAATCAAGACTTTTGTCCAGCGAAACTGAAGGTACCAATATATTTTTCAGTATTGAGACTTTTTTGTTGATGGGGATGTTTGAAGCTGAATTTTTCTTTTTTGAGACTAGATCTCTCTATTTTGCCTGGGGAACTGCAGGCTCACATTACCTGGGGTACCAGGGACTCAAGTGATCCCCAGCCTCAGTTTCCCAGGTAGCTGGGATTTCAGGCGTGTGCCACCACACCCAGCTAATTTTTGAGACTAGGTCTCACTATGTTGCCCCAGGCAGGTCTCAAACCCGCGGACTCAAGCAATTGTAGTTTCAGCCATGCTCTAGGCTGCGTTTGAAGGCACGTGCCAACGTACAGGCCTGAAGCTGAATTTTCAGAGGGTTGCTTGCAGCCTTATTTCTTGTTTCCACTAACCTGCCACTAGGAGGTGGTGTTTGTCATTGACTGAACCTTGTTTACCTGGCAACTGCTTTTATAACTTTGGTGGGTGGGGGGAAGTCTCTCTAATCATGGATGTCTCCAGATCTGGTATGACCATAAAACTCAGCTAATCTCAGAGTCCTCACCCTAATTTAGCATGATGCCAGCTGACACAGCTGCAGTTAAGGTAACCTGCCTGTATCTGTAAATGTCCATAGGTACACAAAGGCAGTGTCTTCCCAGGGAAGGTACTGGAAAGGGAGGGAGCTTGTGTTTTATGAGCCTCTGGCCAGGAAGTGCCTTGGGATAAAAACCAGTTGAACTGGCTGGACCTTCCTGACATCAGCACTTGCCCTTCTGGCTCTCCCTCTCTCAACCACTCACTTTGTTGCCAGTAAGGTTGTGAAAAAGACAAAACTTTTAATTTCTTGAAGCCAGTTTTTGCCAGCATGTTTGAAGGCACTATCACCTGACTGCAGAATCTACTGCAAAGTGGAGCTGTAAGTCTCTTCTAGCTGGTTCCAAAACTATTATTATTATTTTTTTTTGGAGATTAGGTCTCACTATTTTTGCCCGTGGAACTGCAGGCTCACGTTGCCCAGGGTACCACAGACTCAAGCAACCCCCAGCCTCAGCTTCCCAGGTAGCTGGGATTATAGGCATGCACCACCACGCCCAGCTATTTTTTTGGAACTAGGTCTCAGGACGAGCCCCAGGCAGGACTCAAACCGCGATCCCTACCCCTTGCCGCTTCATAGGCTGAAGCTTACATGCACGAGCCCCCATGCCGGGCTGGTTCCAAATCTTACAGGCCAGCTTCATTTGTTTCAGTGTTGCTAAGCACTTTACATATAGCGTCTCATTTAACGGTCTTAATCTTCATAGTATAGGTATTTTTACAGAGAGCTGAGGTCTTTTGACTGGTGAGGAATGGACCAGACACCCAAACCCAGCTCTGCCAGTCATTCCCAGAAGGCAGTGAGCTCTGGGGGTCACACCAGGAGCAGCTGTGGCTGCCTGTTGACTAGAACTCACCCAACTGGTCAGCTATGGGACTTGCACTCTTGAGCCACACTCCTCTGGAAGGTGGGCCTTGAGAGTTTGGGGCTGGAGAACAGCAGTAGTTTCATTCACACAGGTATTACCCTGATGGGGTCAGTTCAGAGGTCACTGGAGTTTGATTTGGAATGCCCTGGCCACTAGGCTTACATCTCTCCCTCCTCCTGGACTGATAGAGATCTGTAGATCAGGTGTCTATATAAAGTGTTTTCCTTCAGGAGGAAACACCCTCGGGAATATTGGTAAGGCAGGGACTGCTGCACAGGCCTCACCCTAGACCAGCTCCACTGTACTCTCTGGTGAGACCGTCCTCTCATGTGGAACTGGGGAACTTACTCACCACCTGGTTTCTGCTTTGGTGACTCAGCTTTGCCCGCTGAGGAATGTGGCCCTGACTTTGCTGTCAGCCTCAGTTGCCCACAACTCCCAACTGACTGTGAGGGCCTTCTTCTGCCTCTCAGTTACACACAGGCACCCCGTGCTGAGGCTGAGCAGTCCAGGTGCCCTGGTAACCTCTGGTTTGCATTGCTGGGACATTGATACTCTAAGGAGACACAGATTGGAATGTGGTGAGTCCCTAGGATTTGGGGAGTCCTAGGGTGTGCTCTAAAGAAACATGCTATTTTACATTACTCATTAGAAGTGGGGAACATGGACAGAGAGGAAAGCAGGAACCACAGGGGCCTGTGACTTCCCCTCATTTCACAGCTGAAACATGGCACAAAGTCATGTGCTCTTCCAAACAGAGCCAAGGTCTGTGCTATGTGCAACTGGATCTTTTTTCGGAGACAAAAGGTAAAGTGGTCTTTAGCCAAAAAAGGAGAACTGGCTGTGTTTCCTCTGTGCCATAAAGGAAAATTGTTCTGTCTGCTGGGGGTGCTTATGATATGGGGGTGCCTACCCCCCTGGGTGCCATAAACAGTTGATATATTCATAGAATTGCAGATTTTGCAGAGAGCTGGGCTAAGACTTTGATTAGCATACCTGCCAAACAGGACTCCCCACCCCAGGAGTTCTCTTGGCAGAAAGACTTAGAAAGAAAGGTATAAAAGGGCTCAAACAAAGAAAGGGATGGATTCAGCCATTTTGGGAGGAAAGATGGAGGCCAGGCAATGAGGCCGTGAGGAACTTCAGGCCAGGCTTTGGCCTGGCCTGGTAACTTATGGCTCTTAGAGTCATAAGCTGAGTGTGCCTGCTGAGAGTGAAAGAGGTTGGAGATTTGAACTATGTTGGAGTTTGCCTTGCTGAGTTTGACTTAAGGTATTTCTGGAGAGACCGTGTTTAGGTCTGAGAAGAAAATGAACTTTGTTGGTTCTGGTACTATGGAGTTTCTTTCTACTACCTGGAGGAGGACAAGGAGAAGACAGCATGGAGGAGTTGGAGGACGCCAAAAGATAGATGGAGCACACCAAAGGAAGATATCTTCGAACACATGTAGGTAAACTCTAAAAAACTGGACATGAACTGAGGGTTTTGAGGCGGGGCATGGTGGCGCATGCCTGTAGGTGGCAGCCTAGGAAGCCATGGCTGGGACCAGGGATCACGGTTTGAGTTCCACTGGGGGCATGTAGCGAGACCTAGTCCTAAAAAATTAGCTGGGCATGGTTGGCGCTTGCCTGTAATCCCAGCTACCTGGGAAGCTGAGGCTGGGGATTGCTTGAGTCTGTGGTACCCTGGGCAACGTGAGCCTGCAGTTCCATGGGCAAAAATAGCGAGACCGAGTCTCCAAAAAAACAAAACAAAAACTGAGGGTTTTGACCAACCTGGGGGAAGGCTTTGGACAATGTTGAGAAAGGTTTTGAAATATGTTGGATTAATTGGAGTTTTTATAATATGTTTATTTTTATAGTAATTAGGAAATCACTTTGTTTAGGAATAAATTAGTCTGCACTCTAATAAGAGTCTTGTTCTGTTTTGACATTATACTGAAAAGGCTGGGGTTGGTAAAAGAAACCAGAAGTTTGAAAGAGGGTAAATTGAGGCAAACTAGTGTAAGGCTTAAAATGCATTTCTAACTTTTTTTCTCCCTGCAGTCTGGCTGGGAGAGACTGAGCTGAGAGAAGCTGGTAGCTGGTTTTTGCATAACAAAAAGTAAGGAGGAAAATATAAATGTGGTCTGTGAAGGCATTTACCTGCAGTAGGTACCTGCTTTGAGTCTGCCTGGGAAAATTAGGCAGAGTTGAGTTTAAGGGAGAAAGCCTCAACATTACCCGATTTCAGCTGGCGCCCATCGTGGGGCTGTGATCCTCTGGTTATGCTAAGTAACTGCTTTGAGTCTGCTTCCTTGAGAGAAGCAGGCAGAGGTGATTTGCCTTTAAGTTATAAGTTAGAAAAACCTCCTTATTATCTGATTTCACTTACATTTGGCAGATGTTAGCAATGGTAGACAGTGTGTGCAGCAATAGGGTAACCCAGGTATCTAGAGACGCAGGAGATATATTTAAAAACATCTCCTAGGATCCTTAACATAAGGGGGTATAATTTCTTGAGGAATCCTCAGGAGTTTTCTGGCCAAGTTAACCCTGATCTAGTTGAACTTAAAATAATTGATCAACGGCTGCCTCTTTCTGGCTAGAGTAATAGCTTCCATCAAAACAAAAACATTTCAGTGTGTGTCCTGTACATGTGGTTATTTACCATGATACTATGTCCTACCATAAATAGAAACTTGGAAAACATTTTAAAAAATGAACATTTTCCTTAAATAACAATCCAAAGCCTTTTGGGTCCAATAAAATAATACTAGATGTAGTGCGAATAAAGCGACTGGTTTTTCGAAACACAATTTATTCTAGTTGCCTGAGTTTTCCCTGATGTCCTTTTGCTGTTCTCCTCCTTTTTCTGTTCCTGGGCACCACATTCTTGCTAGTGTGTCTCTCAGCTTCTCTCTCTCTCTCTATTTTTTTCCGAGACCTATGTTACCCTGAGCAGTCCTGAATCTGTGGACTCAGCCCCTAGCCTCTGCCTCCCAAGGCTGGGATTACAGGTGCACCCACCATTCCTGGTTATTTTTTGAGGCTAGGTCTCACTATGTTGTCCGGGGTAGTCTCGAACCCAGACTCAAGCAATTCCTAGCCTCAGTCTCCTAAGACTGGCTTTAAAGGCATGTGCCACCATGCCCGGCTTCTCAGCTTCTCTTGACTCTGGCTGTCCTTCAGACTGGTTTTGGGTGGTTTTGAGGAACAGGGCCAGGTATTTTGAAGTTTGCTGCCCTGTTGGAATTTGTCTGAGATATTTTTCCTGGTGAGACCCGGGATCATGTCCTTTGAGGAGAGAGACCACAGAGGTGAAGTGCCAGACTGAGCACTCCACATCAAGGGGACAGACTGTCACCATGATTTGTCACTGTCCATGCTCACTTGGTTCTCTGGCCTGGACAACGTTTCTCACAGAGGATGGATGTCACGATGTGCCACCTACACATAAAGAACGGAGAGTTAGGCTGCTCCATATGTTATTTTAAAATAGTATTTTCACACTGAAATGCAGCGATTAGACTAGTTCTAAGGTCTGTTTGTTCCACTCTGGCACGTAATGCCTATCAGAACTTGATCGTGATGATGGCTTCAGGGCTGCGCGTATATGTCAAACATCAGATTATATACTTTTAATACGTGCAGTTAATTGTATGTCAATTATACCTCAGTAAAGTTGGAAGAGATATGAAGCAAAAACATGTCCATGGGAGATGAACTTGCTGGCTGTGACCAAAATAGCACACCCTGAATCTCCCCCTGTTGTATTTCCAAGTTTAAGTGTGCACATTGCTTTTTTTGTTTCAGTTGCGATGTCTTTTTTTGACAGCAAAGTAATGGAAACTTCTCAAGAGATTTGTTTTCAAATTTCTCATGAGTCTCTTCAGGAAAAAAAACACTCTGAAATAAGTAGAGTAGGTTTAAGACATAATAACAAAAAAATAATACGTCTTTAGATTCCATTAATCTTTAAAGACTTAGTCACCAGGTGAATCTCTGAGTGATACAAACTGTCCTCTTGGTCACTTCCTTTTGATGTAAAAATGGTGCAAAGGTTCGTTTAAGAAGTTCCTGCTTCTGATAGAAATAACTACATTGAAGGCATCTTGTAGTATATTGTGAGCTTGGGGTTCCCAGGGGTCTAACCCCAGAATTTCTCAAGAAATACTTTTTTAATCAGAGCAACCCACTTATCCTTTCCCCCAGATAATCATAATCCTTGCCTAAAATGAAAATACAGTTTAAGATGTGGAAATTCAAACTGATTGGTTCTCATTTGGCTCCTTATAACCTAAGTGACCTTGAGTAAGTTCTGTGCACTGTACCTTTGGAAAAGTGGGGATGGTGACAATACTTGCCTCAATAGGTGAGGGATGAGTGAATACATCTAAGGCTCCTAAACTGAGACCAGATCCTAGCATAGGACAAGTGCCTGGTGAATGACAGGTATTTTCAGTTGTTGGAAATAGCTTCTCCAGTCACTAAAAAAGTAGTATCTGTGTATTTCATGATTAAAGCAACAGGCAAATATTCTACTATAGACTGGAATTTAATGACCATCTATCCTTTAGTCAAACCTTCCCTATTCTAACATTGTTGTTTGCTGGGTACCTCAAATGTTTACCTTCCAGTAGCATCTGCTAATGGAGGAATAGATGATAGTGTGGTTATGCTTTCTATGTATTATCTCAGTCATTTCTACTGTGGCCTGAAAGGAGTCTATGATGGTTTATGGCATTTTGCCTTTGACATTTAGTTAAGATCCTCAAGCCCTACATTTATCAGTCCTTAATAAAATTTTGGAAATTGCTAAATTAAGTATTGCATGATTTTAAGGATTTTTACTGAAAAGGTTGTAGTGGCTGGTTATGTACAAGACCATTCATTTTTAAGTCCCATTAATTATGTTGGTCTTATAATATCAGTTAATACCTCAAGACACAACATACATTTTGAAGAATTACTATCTTTTTCCCTTTTTTATTGATTACACATAGATACATAAAATTATACATATATAATACATCATTGTCTACCCTGAGATTCTCCCATCACCTTATCACCTGTGCAACCTCTTAATCGCTTGTGCCCTCCCCCTCCCCAAATCTTACCCTCCTCCCTCTCTCTATGCTTCAGTTCTGTTGGCAGTTTTAAATTTTTCTTGTCTGTTTGTTTTCCCTATATACCTCATATAAGTGAAATCATCCCATATTTCTCTTTTTCTTTCTGATGAAGAATCGTCATTATTAATAATAAATGCCTTGTTAACCTGTAAACCTGTAGTTCTTTTTACCAACTTCTTTACTTTTTTTTTTTTTTTTTTTTTTGAGACTAGGTCTCACTATGTTGCCTGGGGTAGTCTCGATCCCACCAACTCAAGTGATCCTCAGCCTCAGCCTCCCAGCCTCCCAGGTCGCTGGCACCCACCACCACGCCGAGCTGCTTTTTGGAGAACAGGTCTCACTATGTTGCCCGGAGTAATCTCAAACCCACGAACTCAAGCCATCCCTGGCCTCTTTGCCACCCAATGCTTGGATTACAGCTGTGCACCACCATGCCCAGCCTAAATTTTGTATTATTACATAAGATTTGTTTACATTTCTTTTCCTTTTGGGTGTTCCTCCCCTCTCCCTTTCCCCTTGTTCCCCCCTCTCTGGTCATTCCACCTCTCTTTTTGCCAGCTTCTTGTTGGATGGTAATTGTTTTAACCTGATAAGGTGGTTGCACAAGAGCTTGAACTGGGAGTAGGAAAATCAGCCTTGCAATCCTCTCCTTCCATGTTTGCAGTGTTTGATTTATCTTCAGTTGTAATGAAGATAATACCTGGCAAGAATCTTTAAAAGCTATGCTTACATATCTTTATGTTACTTGATCAAAACTTAAGCTCTTTAACTATGAACTAGTTAGCAAGGCACATAAGCACTGAGCTTGGAATGTAAGCTAATGAGTCAGGGTATTCTGAATTTTTAAGAAGCCCACGTAGACCCCTGGCAACGCTATGTCCTTTGGGATAGAGGCATAGCCCTCCTCCCTACCCCATGTCAGATGGAAGAAGGGATGAACTAGGATGCACTGGTGATGTGTGTGCCACAGGGGAAGTCAGAAAGAGGGAAGTTCTCAGTGATGACAGTGTCAGGTAAGTAACCAGGAAGGTTCTAAGGACACACTCCCAAACTACCAGCTCAGCCCACCTGCATTTGCCCAATCGATGGATTCCTAAGTGTCCTGAGCAGTCAGTCCACCTAGTTTTGGAGAATTTCCAAATATGGGGCCTGTCTCCCAAGGCAGGAACCAGAGTTCAGCCTCTCAGCTGGTTGGTAGGTAATGTACAGATGTACCTCTAACAGCCGTCAACATGCACCCGAAAGAGACTTTATTCAAAAGGGAACAAAGAAAGGATATGGGTTGCCCTTTGGCAAGGGAGATGTGGAGGCACACCACATCATACAGAAGTTCCAGTGGCATTGCTGGCATCTGGGGCAGGAGCTGGGGGGCTTCCCCAGGAGCCTTGATCTGTGGGGAGTCTCCTTTCTGGCTGTATGCCCTCTCTTCTTCCCTCTCTGGCCCTTCTAAAGATTCTGTGTGCTTCCTTAGAATCCTTAAATAACTTCTTGGTTTTTTTTTTTGGGGTGGGGAGGGTTAAACTAGTTAGAATATTCTGTTGTTTATGAGCTGGCAAATTGACAAAAACCGCATTAAGAGCAAATTCGCTGAACTCTAATGAGAAAATTGTACCAGTTCCCTCCATTTAATAAAGGAGATCGGATTAGAAAAAAGTGACATGAGAACATGGACTCTGTGAGGAAAAGAAATGCGATACAAAATAGAATCAAAATAGAATCCTATACTTAAGTTGGGTGAATTGCTATGAGTTGTTGGATATTTTAGCTTTTTAAAAAATACTTAAATTTATCCACCCAAAATCCCAGAAACATGACCAAACTCATTGTCGTAAATATCCCTTGCGTCGTCTAAATGATTGTCTTCAAATATCATTTCTAATTAAAACCTCCTAGGATGTCTTGGAGAAATGGTGAATTGCCTGTCTGGGCAGGAAATGGGCGAGAGGAGCTGGGAACATCTTATCATGGATAAGAGGAAGATAAAAGGTCAGTAAGATTGGGCCAAAAGAGTGCAGGTAACTTGAAGAGGTTCCTACTGGCCCAAGAGAGAACAATGTGAATATCAAGATGCTAGCATGAAAATGACAATGAACCAAAATATCAAATCTCCATAAATCAAAGAGCTCATAATAATAATACAAAATATGAATTAAAAATAAAGCAATGATACATAATAATACATAATACAGACCAATTGGAAGATATTAGAGTGTCATATACCTTTACTGTGAATCTAGATTTAAACCCTTCCCCCAGGTCACTGCACTGTCAATTTAGGGAGTGCGCCTGTGCCTGTGTGAAGTCCAGGAAATCACATTAAAATCACTTGATTTCATCCTCATAAAATGATGGAAGGGAAGTGCTTTCTCTTTTTCTTTTTTTTTTTAGACTATGTTGCCTGGGGTAGTCTTGAACTCCTGGACTCAAGTGATCCTTATCCTCAGCTCCCCAGCACTGGGAGTACAGGCAAGCGCCACCACCTGACTGGAAAGTGCTTTTAATACTAAATTGTAAGTAAAGAAACCCAAAAGAAGCCTCAAGGCTAGAGCCAGGTTCTCACACTCGTGTGGTAAGTGCAGATTCAACCCAGATGTCAGGCTGAGGTCCATGTCATTTGCCTGCAGCACAGTCCCCACTACTAGGTCCTTTCCACCCCCAAACATTCCTGGCCTCACCCACCACTTCTCTGGTCTGCAGCCATCCTCTTCCTGACCCTGGACCTCTGGCTGTGGGGAAGGTCAGGTCTGTGTCCCGGGCTCCCCTCAGGAGGCCTTTCTATTTTTTTAATTATTACTATAAAATTTATTCCAGTTGACAATTTAGGCCAGACATGTACATAAAAATTCCATAAAAGGGATACGTATGTGGGGGGGTGAGGAGGGGTGGAGGTGGGAGGGAGTGGTCAGGGAGGGAAGGTGGTGGGGGGTCCCCAGGGAATACAAAGTTGTGAAACACATATATAAAAAAATAAATAAATTAAGGAAAAAAGGAATCAGTACAATTTCCGTGCTGGGGAGAAGCAGCTCTCCTGCCTACCTGGCACTATGCAGATGGCGCTCTTTTTCTTTCTCCGTTCCCTAATAACCCTGTCCTTTGTTGTTGTTTTTTCTTTCTTTTTTTAAATTTAATTTAAAGTTTTAACATTTGCATATATATGTATATTTATATTACATTAGTCCATTATTGTGTACCCCGGGGCTTTCCCACTTCACTAACACTTGTTAACCATCCTGATCTCAGGAGACCTTTCTAATTATCTTCTACGGACAGGCCACATGGAGAGTATACAAGTGAGACCTGAGCACGGGTTTCATCACTAATGAAAGCATGGGAGAGGGCGAGTCTACCATGCCACCTGGACTCGTCTGGGTTTGAAATCACAGAGCCCTGCTACTGTTCAAGACATGAGAGCAGAGGACAAACCCAGTTAGTGTAGATGGTGGCAAGCCTGTAGGCCAGCCCATTCCTGGTGTGCAAATGAGAGCAGGAGAGGTTTGGAAGGAACAGGGGAAAGCCCAGTGAGCCAGATATGGAGCCGTCACCTGCATGTTCAGCTAAATCTAGAACAAGGTTGACATACCAACACTCTATAATACAACTTCTGCTTTTATGCTGGTGCAGCTCCAGCACTTGCCTGTGGTGGGTGAGAAGTCACCTTCTAAAGACCAGTTGCTTAGCAGCCACATGGAAATGCAGCCGGCACCCTCACAATGCCCACAGCTGACACAGGAGAGTCTTATAAGGGATGGTGAGTGCTCCTGATGCCCTGGTCTGGCCTCCCAGTGCTGCCCCTTCCCACTTCATTCCATCCTCTGCCTCCTCCCAGGGAAAGTCAAATTCACTTAGAGTGTCACTGCTGTGTAAGTTTCTCTCACCATAATCTCTTCTTTCGCAGTCCTCCCAGAATTAAAGCTTATATACATGTTTCAGTTTTCCTGGTTTACATAAGAGCTCTCTAAATGTTGTTGCAAGAAGGAGTAAGGACACACTATAATTGCAAGGACATGGAAACAACCCAAATGTCCCAAAACAGATGAATGGATGAAAAAGATGTGGTACATATACACAATGGAATATTACTCATCAATTAAAAATAACAAATTTGAGATAACATGGATGTACCTAGAAGAAATCATATTAGCAGAAACAAGTCAGAAGAAGACAAATCAAATGGTTTCACTAATCTATGGGATATAGGAAAAGCAAACAGAAGGCCAGGAGGAAAAGTCAAAACAACCAAACTGAAGTACACAACTGGTGGGAGGGGGTGCATGGGAGTGGTCAGGGAGGGGAGATGGTGGGTGAACCCTGGGGAATACAAAGATGTGAAATATACATATAAAATTATTTTAAAAAATGAGCAGGGACAGTCCATGGAGATGATCAGTATATATCAGCATCTTGAGCCTGGGGCTTCTCCTTTTAGGTTTCTTCATTTACAATTTAGTAAATTGATGACACAAAGAATTGGGGGTGGAGAGGTGGCGGGGGGGAGTGAAAGGCCTAGGCCTCCATCTCTTTCTCTCTTTTTCATTTGGAGATTAGGCCTCCCTATTTTTGCCAGAGATACCGCAGGTGGACCGCAGGCTCACGTTGCCCGGGGTACCACAGACTCAAGCAATTCCCAGCCCAGGTAGCTGGGATTACAGGCACATGCCACCACACCCAGCTTTTTTTTGGAACTAGGTCTCACTATGTTGCCTCAGGCGGGTCTCGAACTGCGATCCCCAGTCCCAGCCGTGCTCCATAGGCTGGCACTTAGAGGCATGCGCCACCGTCCCTGCTGCTTCTCTTTCTCCTAATCTGCATTTGCAGTAAATGCATTGCATGCAGATGATGGCACTGGATGGTGTCCATGAGCAAGGTAACTAGCTCCATGAGACAAACATGATGCTTAGGAACTTGGGTGACACTATGACACTCTGTAGCAGAACAGCAGACTTCAGCGTGCTTGGCACCATCTCATGTGTGTTATTCTCAGCCCGCCTGAATCAAAGAATATCATGCCCTTGGTAATGGTCATAGCAGTGTAGTGCCTCCCAAATACCAGAGGTCATTCTGTCCTCATGCGCAGAGTATTAATGTTCAATACCTTCTTAGGTTTATTTTTCATTGATCAAATTGACACAATTTATTGTGCCAGACTCAGAACTCCATGGTTAGACAGAAATGCAAAGAAAAAGCAGTCAATTGTATGGGAGAGGTATAGACAGATGGAATTCTGATTTGGAGGGAAGGGGAAATGTCATGAACAAGGGGATACATTGATCAGGATGAACCACGTCTGCTGCAGAAATAACCTTCCTCTCTGCAGCTTGATAGCCTAAAGGTTCCTCTTCCTGCACCTTTAACATCCAATGCATAGCAGCAGGTCTCCACTGGCTGCAGCTGCTGTGGGTCACAGTGTGACAGGTTTTATCCTAACAAGTTACAAAGTGGTTCCAGAATTACCTGGCTGGGGGAAGGCACAGAAGTTATGCACTCCCTCCTTGTGCTCCTACTTGGAGTGCCTGCATCTTCCTGATGTGACATTTCACAGCTGCCGCTATCTTCAGCTACCTTCAAAAGCAAGGGAACGCAATCCTAGCCTGGCCCCAGAAGGCTGTGTGCTAGAAGCCCTCAGTGGAGTTGTCCACCACACATCAGACGATTCTGCCCGAATATGCAGAGGTAAGTGTGAAGGGCTTTCCACTGCATGAGAAATGTCAGAAAAGGTGCAAAGATCGGAAAGTCTGGATGAAGAGAAGGAGTCCAGATATGCTTGCTGGGGGCCCCCAAAGGAAGACAGGCCCCGTTATAAAGCTGGACTAAGGAGGCTGGGTTCAATCCAGAGACTTTTGAAGAAATTGTGCTTCAGGGAGAGTCACCTGATTGCCAGGAGCAAGAAAGATGGAGGTAATAAACTGGAGGCAAGAAGAGTCATTGGATTTTTACACAAATCCAGGAAAAGAATGATGAGATCTGGAATAAGGGTCTTCTTAATGGTGGCTGTAAATATCAGCTTCTCGAGGGAAAGACTTGAGACAAGATTTGGAACTAAGTATGAGAAGCGGGGGGGAGTGGGGGGTAGAGAGTTGAGGATGCTGAAGGCAAGGTTTTGAGCCTACGAGAATGACAGCTTTGTACTAAGAGAAGGTTGTAGAAGACAGGTACATCTGTGAAGAAAGTTTGGGGTTTGTTGCTTGCAAAATAGCGACTTTAATTTTGTTTATTCTTACATCCCAGCACCTAAACCAGTGCTCAACAAGATCACATATGACTATGTGATACCAGTAGAACATAAATGGAGATGTCCCTGGGCCCGTGTTCATGCAGACATGGCACTGCTTCTTGGTACCAGTGCTAGGAAGGCAGATTTACCTATTTGAAGCCAAGAGATGGGATGTCATAAACGCGCAGGGAAAAAAGTGAGGAAGGACATTGGAGAGAGGAATTTGGGAACCTGACATTTCAGGGGCAGAAAGTTGAGTCAGAATCCAAGCAGGCAGGTATCTGAGGATCAGTGAAGGATGCTGGGAACAGGTAAGAGGCCATTTGATTGGGCAATACGGTCTGGTGACTGCACCCGGGAGAGCTGAATGCAGGGGAAAGCAAACGCCTGGGTGGAGAAGAGGCAGTTAGTGACTAGGAGGAGGAGAAGGGCAAGGGCCAGATGGCTCGGGTTTTATTTGGGTTTGGAGGGCTGTGACTGAGATACGGCCACGTGGCACGGAAGAGAGAGATGGAAGATGCAGGAGGAAGCGAAACCAGGGTTGGCTTCCAGGAGGCTGAGAGGGTTGTGTTGCCAGGAAAGGGTGGTGTTGCCAGGAGAGGCCCACTTGCAGCAGACAAAAAAGGAAGTAGCTTAGCTTTGTTGCTACTGGTAGGCACCTTCCGAGGGGCCAGCCTGTGCGAGGCACAGTTAATGCCAACGACCCCCTCCAAACAAGTCCCCTCAGTCTCCTCCATCACTTCGATGGAGAGGCCTGTTCTCCCGAGGCGGCTGGGGCTTTCGGGGAATAGGTGCGCGGCGAGGGGCGGGTCCCCGAAGGCCACACCCTGAAACTACCTGCGCGGGACAGGAAGAGAGAGGCGAGAGCCGCCGCCGGCCGCCGGGCGCGCAGGGCCGGCCCCCGGAACTCGGCACGACCCCCACCCCGCGTCCCTGCGCCCCGCACGCCCCGCGCCCCGGCGGCCATGGGAGCCAGCCCCCCTCGTGGACCCCGCCTCTGAGACCCACGACCGGCCACCGGGACCATGAAGAGCAATCGGGCCCGCAAGGGCGGAGCGGGCTCCAAGGACTTTGGCGCGGGACTCAAGTATAGCTCGGGGCCAGAGGTGGGCAGCGCGCGGGGCCGGACCAGGCAGCCCGACCCCGACCCCGCCCCTGCGCCGGCCGCGTTGCGGCAGGGTCGGGCGGCGAGGGGCGTGCGGCGAGGGGCGTGGGCTTCGCGGCCGTCGGCTTCGCGGCCGTCGTCGTCGGGGCTCGGGCCGCCGCCGGTGCGGCGAGGACTCGGGCGGGCCCGCCGGGCGCCGAGGCTCCGGCCGCGCGAGCCCTTGATGCCCTGACCCCAGCAGCGCGGCGCTTTGTCCGTGTCCCCGGTTGCTGCTCCGCTGCCCATTTGTGGCCGGGCGCTGGGCCGACAGGTGGAATTTCCTGTTTGGCGGGTACCTGGCTGGACCTTCGGTACCAACCCTGCTGTGCGCCAGGTGGGGGCGGGAACCCTCGGGTCCTTGGAGACGCGGAATCTTGCCTCCCGCCTCCCGCCGCCCCAGTCTTTCCCCTGACCTCGAAAAAGGGCTCTGTCTCTCCATTAACCCCGCGCTACTAACGCACAGCTGGAAGAACCCCGGGCCTGAGAGGGCTGACTTGGGCTGGGAAGGGAGGTTTGGGGGTGGGGGCTCCGAGTTCTTGCCGCCCCTGACCTCTGCAGATTGCTGATTTTTTTCCTCCTGGCGAAAGGCGGTTTGTGAAAGGAGCATGGTGGGTTGCCATAGAGCCCGGAAGGAAGGGCTCCAGGCTAGGCTTGCCCGGGCTTTTCCTGGAGGGGATGGCGCACCCCCTTGGGAAGGTGATTTTGGGGAGGGATGTGTGAACTTGTGTCACAGGCCTCTTAGAAGACACCAGGGCAGGAGGCAGTGGTGTTTGGCAGAAGAACAATGAGACACCTTTGGGAAGATCTTAAAGGTGTTAACTCTTCTTAAACAGAGCTGGCAACAGGTGGTCACTTTGTTGAAGGACACGCCTGGGTGGCAGTACCAAGGCAACTAGCAGGGGACTGCAGCTGTCTGACCAACGGGGACTCCAGGTTTCCTGGAAGAGACCTGTGTACACCAGGCCAGTGCCAGCTCTTAACAACCTCCGGAGGCAGGAGCTCTTTTGGGAGGGAGCTTGGCCATTTTGCAAATGATGGGTCTCTCTCTTGACCCGCCCTGTTTCCTCCATGTTCCTGGGTACATCTCAGGTGACGTTAAGAAACTCTCAAATCTGTTCATCTTCTCCAGTTCATCCTGATTTAGAGGAGTTTGCAGAAGGCCAGATTCTGGGGTAATCCACACCACAAATAGCAAGGCAGGCAGGCACATTTCCTCCCCTGTGAGGATGGAGGCTGAACTCCACAGCAGCCTGAAGGCTTGGACTGTGTGTCTGTGGTGTTCCTGCCCTGCTGGAAGGCAGATCTACCCGGAAGGACACCTTCTGTTTTCCTTTCAGTAATTGCTGTGTTTATGAATCCTTGATAATTGCTATTGGGGTTCTAGGCTCCTGCCTCCTCAGCAGAGGACTTGCTATTTGGTATCTGTTATTTCAGGACTGTTTTTCTTCCCTCCTCTAAGGTGTTAATTCTCCTCAATTCCCTTTTCTGGAACTCTCTTTGTTGACAGTGGAGAGCTGGGTCTTCCCGAGTCTCCTTAGCACCCACCCTCACTCCCGCAGGTTCCCAAAGGGGGCTGTCTGAGGCCAACCCACTTCTCCTGCCACCTGCCAGTCCTGGCTTGCTTTCCCGCCACCCCCTGCATTTAGGAGGCTCATGTAAGCTCATTCATTCTTCTTTTCTTCCACTTCTGCTCTGTGGTTTTCCTTCCCAAGGGTCTTGCTTGTCTTTTCTCCCGATGCTCTGTCAGCCCAACCTCTCCAGTTCTGAACCTGGACTGGATACTTATGATGAGCCCTGCTGTGACAGGTGTCAGAATTAGCCGTGTCGCAGTGTCTCCTGAAGGAAGTAGTCTGCCAAGTCCAACACTCTTCCCCTTCTTTCCAGGAAGCCTCCAAATAGGCCTCCTCACCTTGTGCCTCGCTAGAAGTCCTCCTGGTGTGTTTGCCATTAGGGTATGTAGACTCTCTGCCTTGGCCCCTCCTTGTCCATGAGGTGCAGCTGCTGGCTCTGGGCCACAGAGCCTGGCTGGGGTGTGCTAGGCCCTAGGCCCTGTTGTTTCCAACTTCCTTCTTCCTGGTGACTTCCATCCCTGCGTCGATGGAGAAAGGCTGTCGGTGTTCCTTGTCTCGGGCTGTCTCTTTCCCAAGGCTATCCCTGTTCTACCCCCTCTGGTTCCAATCTAGCAGGAAGTGGCCACCTATGAGCCCCCACTCTCTCTAGGGTCCTGATGCACATGAGGCATCCGGGCATAGTGTGAGCCTTGTCTGCATATGAGCAGGTGTGCAGATGTCAGTTCGCATGACTATTAATGAGAACCTCACCTGATGGCTTGGCCCCTCTTGTATATTTAATGGTGGCTATGGAGCAGCTATGACAGCCATAAGTTTCTTCTCAAGTCAGGGGTGTCCCAGGTAACACTCAGTAGCCCCCAGATCAGGCTTGAACAATCAGGTATTGTGGGGTAGGCTGAACAGGTCTGGTGATTCGAGGGTCAGCTCTGTTTAGTGGCTCTCCCTTTACTTCACCTAACAACTGAACAACAGCTCAGAGAAAGATGCCAGCCACATTCCTGCCTGCAGGGAACCCCCAGTGTGGTGGGGGTACACCGTGTTAAATTCTACCTAGTAAGGAGTGGGTTCTGGATAAGCCTAGGATGGTCACTTGGAAGGGGCCTCTCACTCGCAGCAGGGTAGGTGATGGTGGCCATCTGTGATGTGTGGCAGGCATCTCCAACATAAAATGCAGACCTATGTCCCTACTTTCCTGATAGGTCATCTCAGAGTTGCTCCCTAATCTCACTGTAAAATGGGGTGACATGTTACCGGTTTGTTGTAAGGATTGAAAGGAATATTTTAAGTGAAAGCCCTTTATCCATTTCAGCTTGCTCTACCACTCACACAGCTTGAAGTTCTCTCCTAGGAAAGACCTGGAGACAAACTGTAAGGTGATGCCGCTGGATGTATGTGAAAAGGGTGGAGCCTGTTGTCTGAGGGGTGCTGATCTCACAGCCTTGCTGTCTGTGCTGCTGGGAACAGGGAATCTCTTCCAGGAATGGGATCTGGGATCAGCATTCCAGATCATCATCTTCTTCTTCTTTTTTTTTCTTTTTCTCGAGACTAGGTCTAGCTGTGTTGCCTGGGGTAGTCCCAATCCTGCGGACTCAAGTGATCCCCAGCCTCAGCTTCCCAGGTATCTGGAATTACAGGTACCCGCCACCACACCTGACTGCTTTTTCAAGACCAGATCTTGCTATGTTGCCTGGGGTAATCTCGAACCCGCAAATTCAAGCAATCCCTGGCCTCTTGCTTCCCAGCACTTGGATTACAGGCGTGAGCCACCACTCCCAGCCAGATCCTCTTCTCATGGCTCCCCTCCATTTACACAGCCTAATGAGAAAGATCTTTCTCTGAAAAGGGAATTGTGGACTGAGACCATGAGACCCAATGAGACCCAGGTCCTCATCCCTTTCTCCCTCTCAAATACACCCCTGCCCTGCCTGTAACCGTGCAAAACAAAACTTCAAAAATTTTTTTCTAACCTTTTTTTCACTGTGATGGGAACTACTTGGTTTCAGAGAATATCAAACAGCAGTAATGCTTTATACTATGGGAACAAGCAAAACAAAACTTTGAAGTGCTTCCTTATTGGCTTTTTTCAGTAAGTACTGGGAGGTGTGTGCAGGATGAGGAAAGAGCAGGGAAAATAGTAATTACTGAGCTCTCTGGGGAACTAAGAATGTGTCGCATCCCAGCTGCTGGAGAGGATAGGAAACCTGTGTTGTCCTGGGGGCTTTGTCCAGGGAAGACTTGGAAATTCATGGTCCTCATGTAGGAGAAAGGAAAACAGTGTAACAGAAAATAGCTGCAGATTGATAACTTCCCAAGTAAGAAGCCTGAGTTCTCTGCTACCTTAGGGATCATCAAGGGTGGATGGGCCTTGCTGGGGGAGGGGGGAGCTGCCACGCCTGTGCCTCCTACGCTGCTCCCCATGGGCTATGACTGCCTGCAGTGTGGTTGGTGGCCATTGTGGTCCTGGAGTTCCCTAGTGTTAGTTCCTTCTCGGGCCTGTAGTTCTGCATGAACTATTGACTCATGTCTTTGCTAAGAGAGAAAGTCTATTCTTGGAAGGGGAGTGAGAGTGTGCTGGAGCCCCAAGGAACCTGAGGCCCCCAAATGTTGTTTTTTTGCATGTGATTGTGGAGTGTTTAGAATATTAATAATTATTGCTAATATGTATTGAACATACACCATATATTGCACTTCTTTAAGGTAAGTGCTATTACTATTACCCTATTAAAGGTCAGGAAGACAAGCACAGAGGGGCAAATTAACCTGCCTGAAGTCATAGTAAAACAGTGGGATTGGGATTTGCAGCCAGATCCTCAGTCCTTACTATGCAGTGCAACACAGGACCTTCAGCTAATGCAGCAGGAAGGGCTGGCTATCTAGGTGAAAAATTTGAATAAGAAATTAGATATTTCTTATTAGGATGTTTCAGAGATCTTGGTTTTTGCAAAATTCTGCTAGACTTTTGATAGTGAGGGGTTGAGGAGGCAACCCTCTGGGCTTCTCATGGGATTTTTGCCCTCACTGGCAGTGTGAGAAGCTTGTTTGGGGTTTGCTGAGAGCTCATTTTTCTAGAAGCAGGTACAGATTTAAAAATTTTAGACTCAATTTGCTTACTCTGTCTGGACTAGCAACAGAAACTGTAGACTCCTTGTGGAGTTGGCCAATTGGTCAAAACTTGGGTCCTTTATCTCTTTTGAGATGGTGATGATGATGGTGATGAAATGGTAGAGAATATGATGACCATCCTTTCTACCTATCCCTAAATATGTGCCATCTAATTCTCTTCCTATCCTAAGAGCAACTATAGGGGGGGAAAGCTTGGCTTATGGATAACAGTGCAGAGGCTCAAAGGCTTTGTGCCATTGCCCAAGGCAGTTAGAAGTGGAGGAGTTCAGCCTAGAGCTGTGTGATTTCAAAGCTTCTGATTTTAACCGCACCACCACCATTATACAGTTGAAATCTGAAGACCCAGTGATTGATGCGTGTCCCCAGCAAAATGCTGGAGCACGTCATTAAATATGAGAGTGGGGAGCGCCAGGCGCCAGCACAGGTCCACTAAAAACCTCTCATGTCTGGTTCCTCTTTTGATGAGGTTACTCATCTGGTAGACCAGAAGCATGGCTATTTCAACAAGGCTTTAAACAAAATGTAGCTTTATTTATGACACACATGATTAAAACTCATAATGGAAAATTACAAATGAAAAATAATTCACCCACTGAAGCTAACAAATCAGGCTGTTTACATTTTTTTTTTTTTTTAATGGCTCTTTCCACTCCTGGCTGCATGGGTATCTTCTGGTTGGTTTGTTGATTTGTACATAATCTGTGTTCTGGGGAAGGTAGCGGTTCAGGCTCTCATATGCTGGGCCTAGTGGAGGCCTGGGGCCTGGAAGACAATAAGGTCTGTTGGTTTGTGCTCAAGAGAGCCCTTTCTTGCATTCAAGTCACTCTTGGCTATGGTTGAGTGTATCTGAAATCTCTCCTCTTTCATGTGCTTTCCTTGGAAATATTTACATAGCAGTGCTATAGGTGACACCCAACTGGAAGGGAAAGGCCAGATACCTTGGATGATCTAATTATGAGTCAGAGGGCCCTGGCCAGTCTGCATGACAGGCCTCCGAGGACAGACTTGCGTTCATTTGTGTTAGGAGTAAGTGGTGGACTCACCTCACTACCCTAACAACCGGAATGAAAATCACCTCCTGCCTGCCCTTGGGAAGTGAGAGCTTGGGGAGAAGAGAGTGAAGAGATGACACTACTCTATCTAGAACTTTCAGTTAAAGGCACATAATATTAACCTAAAGTAAATCTCCTCATGTTCTTATTTGGTAATGTGTTTTAAAATTATCATTTAAAGGCTATTGTATATATTTAAGGAAAATTTGGCTCATATAAATAGAATTTAAAGAATTGAAAAATCAGGGAAAGTAGTCTATAGAGTCATTTTGATAATTTGATATTGCTCATGCATATGTTTTCTAAGAAAGTTGACCTCTCTGATAATAATTAGAAAGTTTTTTTTAAACAATACAGAAATAGACAAAGTAGAAAGCAAAATTGTGCTGAAATTCTCTCTCCTACATTCATAATGCCTATATTAAAGTAATTTGGCTTATATTGTCCCATAAGCCTTTTGTACATATCCCAGTACTCACGTGACATGGATAGGGGTTCTCTAAATGGAATCATGATGTAACTCCCACTCTGCAGTTAAAGACATGGCTGTGATTCATTAATTCATCGAGTCTTAAGTGTCTTTTTCTATGCTAGAATTGTAAAGCAAAGATCAGCCCTCTCCCCCACCTGTAGGTAGCAGGTGTTTGACCTTGAGCTGGTGGAGGAGAGCTCAGGAGCTAGGGAAACACTTTGACAAAACATTTTTGATGGCTGCATAAGCTTCCACCAAGAGAATACTTCATTCATTTATTGTTGTTTCCTACATTTTTATTATTTGTGCATCCTATTTGAACATGTCATTGGATAACTGATGGAAATAGAGTGATTGGGATGAGGGAGCTAATTAACGAATAGCCCACCCTGGAGACTACTCTGGTCAGGCCATCTCTGGATTTTGTTGTTGATATCTGCGTGCCATGTTTCCTTAATAGGAATATTGCTAAGTGTCAGGTTCAACCAGATGGCCAGAGGTTTAGAAAATGCTTTGAATGATGGAGAGCTGAGTGTGATTAACCTAAGAAAGAGCCAACTCAGAGAACAGGAATGCCAAGCGGGAGTGTTTCAGGGTTGCTGATCAGGATGAATTAGGCTGGTTTCAATAGAATGTGCAGAGGTGGTTGTGATGCTGATTCTTCCTGGGTGAGGGGAGGTTTCCTAATACTGGATGCTAAATTCAAATGTTATTTCTGCCTGAAAGGCTGGCGGAGCGATTTCACATAGTCCCAGTTAGGACTCCTCGCACTTCTCTCCTGGCTGTTAACCTTTAATTTCCTCCCTGGAGATCCACACTGTGGACTTGGACCTCCCAGTGCCTCCTCAGTCCTGTTGCCTTTCCTGTGTGTATATTTAGGCCTTTCACTCCAGCCTATTAACAAGCCTGGAGCTGCAAAAGAGGTGTTTCAGTTTTTACCAGGAAGCACTACTCCAGATTCCCAGGTCCACTGAGGCAGCTGTTAAAAAGGGTTTAGAACATTTTGCTACCAACTTTTCACTGAATACTACTCGGTATTAAAAAGGACTAAGCTTGTTGCATAGTGATTTTCCACTGAATTTTGCTGAATGAAAAAAAGCAAGCAATCCCAAAAGATTATATACTGGATGGTTCATTAATATAACATGATATGGTTGTAGAACTGGAAGTTAGATTACTGGGAGGGGAAGAGGTTGGCATGATTACAAATGGGCAGTAGCAGGACCCTTCTCTTGGAGCTGTTGGGAATCTTGACTGCTGCAGGATGTACAGGAATTTACATCAGTGATAAAATCGTGGGGGAACAGAATACATTTTTTGGGCATGCACACATGTGCACACATAAACACAAGTGCACACACACAGGATGTCTGAATGAGGTCTGCGGGTTATACCAGTGTTGTGGTATTTTACTTCTACAAAATGATACCGTTGGCGGGAACTTGACAAAGGGCATGAGGAATCGCTGTGTTATTTCCTATAATTGCTTGTGAATCTACAACAATCTGAATGAAAGTTGCAACAACTGCCAGACGTGGTGGCGCATGCCTGTAAGCCGCAGCCTAGGAAACCATGGCCGGGGCCAGGGATTGCAGTTCGAGTCCCGCCGGGGGTACGTAGGGAGACCTAGTTCCAAAAATATATAGTTGGGCGTGGTGGCGCGTGCCTGTAATCCCAGCTACCTGGGAAACTGAGACTGGGGATAGCTTGAGTCTGGGATACCCTGGGCAACATGAGCCTGCGGTTCCACGGGCAAAAATAGTGAAACCTAGTCTCAAAAAAAAAAAAAAAAGTTGCAATAACTAAGAAAAGCACCAACCTTGACATCAGAATGTGGGCTCAGAGAAAGAACAAAAAATACAGGGTGCTGTCTTCACTTCTTTTTTTCCTTTAGTTTCGGGGGAGCTACCTGGTTTTGCTCAGAGGCAGGCTGAGGCTTCCATTCCCTTTGTCAGGTAACTGGAGGCTGGACAAAGGCGGGGAGTAGCTGAGCTCTAGAGCTTCTGGAAACGTATGTAAGATCAAGAGATCCTCCTCCCTTTTTCTCACTGGTGATCTTGGAATTCTCTGGTTTGAAAGAAGTTGTGTGTTGTGTGTGTGGGGAGGAAGGTGGAGGATTTAACGGAGGAAGCACTATAGAGAGGACAAACTACATGGCCTGGCCGTAGTGGCTGGCTGGCCTGGGCTGACACCAAAACACCAGAGAACTTGGGGGCTGTCAGCCTAGGCCTGAGATGTGGACTGAATATTCTTCCCCCTTCTTGGGGTGGATAGGGTACCTCGGAGATACAAAATCGGACACTTCCCTTGATGATTATCCCTGTTTGCCCTGCATAGACTACCTCAATCTGACTACAGAGAAGTCCTTTAATCAATCAACAAACGCTAGATAATGCTGGGCAAGGTCAAAGATAAGAGAAGATGGGAGAGATAAGAATGGAGAGGAAACTGGGGACCCCTGATTCTCTGGGACTATCTGGTTTGTCCAGTATGGCCATGGGGTGTCATGATGTCAAGTAAGTAGCTTTGGTCATAAGGCAGGTGAGGTCTGGGGTGAAAGGATGATGGGCTGAAGTGGCCCGTAGAGGTGTCCTTGGACGGGCTTAGTTAGGCCCGTCAGGTTTGGTAGGTGGGTTATTTTGAGCAGACAGTTTGGGGCCAACTTTCTGGTTCCTTAACCAGTTTGGGAATTTCTCCTTGTTGAGGTTCAGAGGTACCCCTAGTCCCCAGGGTTGAAGGAATAGAAACCTATATGTGCGGTGGTGGGCATGTCGAACCTGCCCCTTGAGCACAAAAAGCAGGTTTGTTGTAGGTGAAACTTTTGCTGGTTACTAAGGCACTTAGTCTCTGAGCTGCTGTTTGCTTGTCTTCTACCTCTTGAGGAGGGGGGTACTGGCTTGTACAGCCTGGAAGAGCAGCAGGATCTTGAGGGGACACTGACTTTGGAGGCATACCATTGGGTCTGAAATTTAGCCCTACCACCTTTTTTTCCCAACAAAATCTCTGTCTTTATTAACATGCCGATGGGAACATAGATAATAGACAAGATAAGAAAGCAAAATACTGGCTCCAGATACATACTAGTCATGAAAAATGAAGCAGAGAGAAAGATAACAACTTGGAGGATGATACTGATATTTTAGAGGGAAAACCAGAGCACTTTCCACTTGGGAAGTGACTTTTTAACTGAGTTTTTGATGAGTAACTCCCTTTCAGTTCTTATCTGTAAAAATGAACTTTAGGTTGTAAGAATTGGCAATAATATATACTGCAAATACCTGACATGACACAAAATACACAAAAATAATGACTGTTTGCTATGGCCTTTCCCTCCCTCAGCCTGCTGTGTAAAGCCCTAGGAACCCCTAGTCTTGAGAGCCTCTCTGCTGGAGTCAGTGTGCTGACTTCCCTCTCCAGGTGACCCTGCAGGGTGGCTTGAGGCTGGATGCTAGCTTACTTGATGGTTTTGAAACTTGTCATAGTTTTTTAGAGTAGGGTCTTAAAGGAATAGTCTGGCAATCCTCTGGATCTTAATGTTATTTCAGCCAGACCATTCATCTTTTTATTATTCTGAGGAACTATAAAAAAATTGATACATAAGATTTTCATATTTAAAGAAATGTTTTAAAAACTAATGGGTATTTGATGTGTAAATGGAGGCTGAATGTAGATGTGACCAGCAGCCTTGATGAACCAATGCCCACCCTCTGTGAGGGATGGTGAGGCTGCTCTTTTCTCTCCCCAGGCCAGTCCCTGCCTTCCAGTGGTCACAGAGGAGGGATGGGAAATGGGGTCAAATCCAGGAGGCTGTGCCTCCTTTTCAGTCAGTCAGAGTGACTGGAGGCCCAGGCAGAGTGACAGGAGGCCTGTGGACTGTGGAGACCGTGGTTTGCATCTGGGAGAGATGCCTGGGATGGCCTGACACTTTGAGGGCCACATGTTACATGTGTGCTGTTATGACTTGTGTTAATGTTTGAACTTGAACTCTAGCTGTTGCACCAAACCAGCGGAGGGAGGGGGCTTGACTGACTTTGGGCAGGTAATAGGTGGTGGGTGGAGAAATCAAAACTGAACAGACATACTAGGTAGGCCTCTGTCATTAGCAGGAATCAACTAATTATGTTTTACAACACTTCCGTTTAATAGGCTGTAAGGGGTTATTAACCCACTTTTAAGAAGGGAAAACTGAGGCACAATGAGAAATGGTTGCCCCAGTGACTAAGGAGTCTCAACCCTGACCCCTCATCCAGGTCATCTCTGCCCCAACTTCTCAAAAGGGAAAGAAGAGACTCGAGCTTGGGTTTTTCTTTCTGGGTCTTGTTGCAAGTGTGAGTCGCAGGGACTGGGGAGGGGTCTTGTGAAATCTGGCTGACTGAGCAGCAGGTTTCTGTGCTGTGTTTCTGAGCACCCACGGTGACTGAGTCAGGCCTCGGGGAACTTTCCTTCCTGCACTGACCAGTCATGCAGGGAGGGAGAGTTTGGATTAATTTCCAAACAGTAGGCACCCACTGGCTACGGGTTCCTACTTTTTCTTCCCCAAGATAACTGCGATCATCTCAGGGGACCATAGATCTTCAGGTGACCCTGGATCCTCTTTGGGACCTGCAGCCTGACCTATTTCCCAGCAGATCCCCTTTGTGGGGCAAGTGAGGACACTCACATGGTTAAAGGGCAGGGATGAGAGGGTGGGGAGTCCACTCTACTAGCTGACCAGTGGTGGTGTGTCCTGAGAAAAGCTGGGAGGGTGTGTCTGAGGAATGTGGTGGCAGCCTCTGGGACCTCTGGTTGCTGTTTCCACTGAAGTGGGAGGATGCCCCAGGCGGAAGCAGCCTTCACCGCAGACACCTTGCATCCCTGTGGTTGCCTAAAATAGGCTACTGAAACTCCAGCATGGCCGGGCGGGCTCGTCGCTGTCATGGGAAGTGGGTGAGCTGGGCCCACAGCCTCTTGGAGATGCTAGGCGGAGGTGTTTCTCCAACGTTCAAGTTCCTAAGAATAACCTGGAAAGCTTGTTAAACTTCTCTGTCCCAGTGCTGAGTCCCTGACCTGCTGTATCAGAATCTGGGTGCTGAGTCAGCACTGTTTGCTTTCTTCTGTTTTTATTGTTGTTTTTCATAACCAGAACAGTCTGGGAAACGCTGGGGTGGTAGGATCAATGGAACCGTGGCCTCTGTGGGATGCTGGAGAATCCTGTTTCTTACAAGATCTCTGACCCCGGGTCACGGAGTGGGTGGAAGATTCCAATACAGGCTTTCTTTTCCTGCCCACTTGTCCTTTAGGACATCCTGTAATGAGCAAATCAGGAGTCTTCTTGTCCTTTAGGACATCCTGTAATGAGCAAATCAGGAGTCTTCTTTGTGCTGGTGCCGAGTTAACAGAGGGACCCATCTGAGTAGGTCCCCTTCTGCCTGGAGACGGTCTTTTCATAACCAGCAGTTCAAAAACACCCTTTCCCCGATTTTACTCTGGTGTCTCAGCGCTATGCATATCAGCTGTGCTCAGCGTGTGAGTTTGGTTTTTGGAGTTTGTTCTTTGCTCTGCTCTGTTCGGTGGCCTTGAACCTTGTTCCTGGGGACGCTGGCCAGGGAGTGGCCATGAGAGGGATGCTGGCTCATTCTTTCCCCTTACCAGGAAGGACATTTGAGAAACCCTGGCTGCCTCCTCTCCAGGAGCCATTCAGATGCTCACATCTCATTTCTCCTTTTCATAATCTCATTAGGGATGTTTTATGGTTCTCACATGTTGTTGGTGAGGATGACCTCATGAAACTGAAATCTGTCTCGTCTGGTGGTAGGGACACCGATTCACCCAACCTGGAAGTGAAGAGCATGTGCCACAGATTAGCCACAGGGTTGTTGGCAGCACATGAGCCCCAGACACCCTCAACCTGGTCCTGGTCTGAGTGACACACCTGTGTTTCCAGCCAGTGACATCACCTGTGCCCCTTGACCCTGTCTTCAGCAGATTAGTCATTATCATACATTGGCCTTTGGTGGTCCCTTTTGGAGGGACTTCGAGTGACTGTGACCTCTTCCCCTGTCTTCTGGGAGATGACACCCAACCCTAGCTGTATGAGAAACAGTCTTTAAACAAACAAACAAACAAACAAACAAACAAGCAGCAAAACAGTCTGACAGGTAGAATTATTTGTCCTCATCTTCTCTGATTGGGACCTTGTGTGGATTTTTGATGTTTGTAAAAGTGAGCACACGGGCATGCTGCCTTTCTCTAGCCAGGACCAGTTTCTGAGCTACCACACTGGCAATTTATGACTTTGGGTTTGCTGGTCCTGGGAGTCAGGGGCAGGCAGGCCTTGGGGAGTTTGGACCTGGTGACAGCTTTGCATGTGTATTTGGAAGAGCAGGAGAAGGTTCCTCTCTAGTGGAAAGATTCTCTGACTGACTTGGATACAGTTTTGTTTCCTCAGAATTTAGTTTTCAGCCCTGGTGACTTAACAGGCATTAGGTGACCACACATGCCTTTCCTATATAATCAAATACCTTCTCTATATTAGTTTTGTTTTCTTAGATAACCACAGACTTTGGGGAGGATTTGCGCCACTTGCACTGGTGTGTTTATTTTTATTTTTATTTTTTTTTGAGACTAGGTCTCGCTATTTTTACCTGTGGAACCGCAGGCTCTTGTTGCCCAGGGTACCACAGACTCAAGCAATTCCCAGCCTCAGCTTCCCAGGTAGCTGGGATTACAGGCATGCACCACCACGCCCAGCCATTTTTTTGGAACTAGGTCTCACTACGGGCCGCAGGCGGGACTCGAATCGCGATCCCTAGCCCTGGCTGCTTCATAGGCTGAAGCTTACAGGCACGAGCCACCGTGCCCAGCCTGCACTGGTGTTTAAAACAGCAGAAATCCCCTGCTGGTTTTATGCACCCTACCTCTTCTGTCCCCAGAAGTTGGATGGGAACTGCAGTAATCTGACCTTGCCCCAGGCCTCCTAGCCTCCCTCCAGGGTCTGTACTCTGCATGTCCCTCAGGCCTTTTGTGTCTCTCTGTCCCCAGGAAGTCCTTCTTTGCTCTCTTGCCCAAGACAGCTTCTTGCTGTGCTGCCGGGGACTCTGTCAGGCTCTCACTGGAGCTGGCTACTTGGAAGGGGGCGGGAGATTTGTGTGGCCTCCATCTGCTTGTGCTAAGCAAGCACCTAGCCAGGTGTGTTTTGTTACATGCACCTGCAACTGTGTTTACTTGAAGAGAAGAGAAAACTCCAGTTTGAAACAGGCTCTGCAGATTTTTTCTCCCTTTGGCTTTGTGACTGTAGAGAGACATGGTTGTTTATCCATTTAAGCCTGAGTGGATGGGCACCTCGCCACTTCCATCTCTGGAAGGTGACCTGCCTGCAAGCCCTGTTTAGGAGTCTGGAGGGAGCAGCTCTGTTCCTTTTTTTTTTTCTTTGTTGAGGTTAGGTCTTGCTGTTTTTGCCTGTGGAACTGCAGGCTCAAGTTGCCCGGGATACCACCGACTCACGCAATCCCCAGCCTCAGCTTCCCAGGTGGCTGGGATTACAGGCGTGTGCCACCACGCCCAGCTTTTCTTTTGGAACTAGGGCTTGCTACATTGCCCCAAGCGGGACTCGAACCGCGATCCCTGGTCCCCGCCGTGCCTTCCTACGCTGCTGCTTATAGGCATGCGCCACCATGCCTGGCCCTCTGTTCCCTTTTGTTGCTTTACTGACTTTACTACCTTTGTGACTTTGGACAGGTGGCTCCCTCTCTCAGTCTTACTCTCCTTATCATATCAGTAAAATGACTGGGTTAGGTAGGATGATCTCTGACATGCCTGAAAGTGGAGGCGAGAGTAGGGCTATAAAAGGAAGCAATCAAGTTACTGATTAAACAGCATTTCTGGGTCGAGTGGGGCCCAGAAGGCATTCAGGTACAGAGGCAACCAAGGTCCTATCACAGAGCCAGTCTTAACTGCTGACAGCCTTGCTCCAGGCTGCTCCAGGTTCCAGGCTGGGGTGACCACAGGGGTCTACTGACCATGCTAGTGACCCCCTACCCCCTTCACAAGGAACTTACTTCCTCACTTGCCTGAATACTTGCTCCCTGGGCAACTGATCATATTGGGCGGCAGAAAACCAGCATCACATCTGGACCTGCCTGTAAGATCTTGCAAGTCATCATTTGTCCTTGCCTGATCTCTGAGATGGGTGGTCACCTCAGTCATAAATGGTCCCAAGGTTGTTGTGAGGATCAGGAAAGAAAATTGTTATGTAGTTAGATTACTGAGAGGCAATAGCTAATTGAAAACAAATGATTATTTTATTATATTTCTCCTAAACATAACTCAGTCTGTTCAGAGAATCTAGCTAATGCCCAGCTATTGTTTCGCTTTCCAATGTGATTTGACAACCAAGGACCTTTGGACATTTAAAGAAAACTTAAGCCTGAATGAAAGGCGAAGACAGAGTGCTGAAGATAATTCCAAGAAATCGAGTTGGTATCCTCTGGTAGAGCAAGGGTTGTGGTACATTCACAAAATCAGAAAAGGTTGTTCAAAAAAAGTAACCACCAAAGAAGAGAATACAATACCACTCTTGCAAATGAAATGTATAATTTTTGAAATTAAATAAAATACCATTAATTGCTATCATTTGTCTTGAGAGTAGGTGATGTTAGTCCTCCAGTTTTGTAAGGTCTATGAAATTTCCATATGGAGTTCAGAAGCAATTCACCAATTAATACAAAAAGCCTGCTGACAGCTTGATTGAGATTGTATTGATTCTATAGACAAACTTAAGAAGAATAGACATTTAAAAAGATATATAAGAAGACCAAGTCTTCTAATCCATGAACATGGAACACTACTTAATTTTCTTTCTTTCTTTTTTTTGAAACTAGGTCTCACTATTTTTGCCCATGGAATTGCAGGCTTATGTTGCTCAGGGTACCACAGACTCAAGCAATCACCAGCCTCAGCTTCCCAGGCAGCTAGGATTACAGGCGCACACCACCATACCAGCTATTTTTTTGGAACTAGGTCTCACTACATTGCCCTGAGTGGGACTTGAACCGCGATCCCTGGCCCTCGCCATGGCTTCCTAAACTGCTGCTTGTAGGCAAGCACCACTGTGAGCTGCCTTAATTTTCTAAGGTTCTCAAAAATTTGTTCTAGTGATGTTTTGTGTTTTTCAGTGCACAAGTCTTAAACATCTTTTGTCGGATTTTCTTCTATGTTTTCATGTTGTTGACGTTATTATAAATGATATTTTTCAATTTAGATTAGCAATTATTAATACATAGACATGCAATTGATTTTATATTTATTTTGTGTCCTGCAACCTGCTAAACTCCCTTATTTGAATAGTTTGGCTTACAACAATACAGTGGTGAAGACAGTATGGTGTACACATAAAGGTGGGCAGAAAGATCAATGGAAAATAAAAAAGTCTGGAAATGGACCCATGAATATGGACAGTAGATTTCTGACAAAGGTGCAAGAGCAGTTCAGTAGGGAAAGGATAGTTTTTAACTATGACAATTTTATATCCATATGAAAAAGAAGTTTAAAAACCTTTGATATATACGTTGCAACATAAAGTTAACTCCAAAGGAATTTTAGTTCCCAATAGAAAACCTAAAACTACTAGAAGAAAATATTGGAAAAAAAACTTGTTGTTCTTGCTGAGGCAAAACTTTTTAGACATAACACCAAGAACACATATACACTAAAAAAAAACTTGACAAGTTGGATTTTCACCAACATGAATAACTTGTATTTTTAAAAATACGTTGTTAAGAGAATGAAAATACAAGCCATAGAGTAGGAAAAAAATCTTTGCAAAGTATGTATCCGGTAAAGAACTTGGATCTACCATGTATACAAAGAACTTAATGGAGGCTGGGCACGGTGGTGTGCACCTTTAATCCAACCTAGGAAGGGAGGCTGAGACTAGGAATTGCTTGAATCCGTGGGTTTGAGACCTGCCCGTGGCAACATAGCGAGACCTAGTCTCAAAAAATATCTGGGCATGGTGGTGCATGCCTGTAATCCCAGCTACCTGGGAGGATGAGGCTGGGGATCGCTTGAGTTCGTGATACCCCCGGGAAATGTGAGTCTGTGGTTCCCCAGGCAACATAGCGAGGCGTAGTCTCAAAAAAAAAAAAAAAAAAAAAAAAAAAAAAAAAAAAAAAAAAAAAAAAAAAAAAAAAAAAAAAAAAAAAAAAAAAAAAAAAAAAAAAAAAAAAGAAAAACTTAATAATGGGAAAAATAACCTAACCAATTAAAGAAACCAGGCAAAAAATTTAAAAAATAACTTCAGCAAAGAAGATAGATTGCAGTAAAGCACTCGAATATATCTACCATCATTATCCATAGGGAAAAACAACTTTAAATCATGGGAAATACTACCAGACAGCTTTTAGAATGACTGCAGTTAAATATTCTGAGCATACTATACACTAGATATGGAAAACTGGACTGTCATACACTGGTGATGGAAATATGAGATGATACAATCACTTCGGAAAACAATTTGGCAATTTCTTAAGTTAAACATTCACCCTATCACACAACTTTTCTAGGCATGCCTCACTGCTTTTATGTATTTATCTGAGAAATAAAAGCTTATGCCAGTACAAGGTCCTGTTCAAGAATTTTCATAGCAAATTTATGGGTAATAGCCCCAAACTGGAAATAATTCAAATAGTCATCTGTAGGTGAATACATAAACACCTTGTCTGTCCGTACGGTGGCTACTGCTCAACAGTAGAAAATAACTCACTGTTAGCATCACAAACATAGTATGAACGAACCTCATTACTTGTGCTGAGTTAAAGCCATGCAAAAAAGTACATGCCTATAATTTCATTTATATAAAACTCTCAAAGAAACCAACTAATATTTACTGATAGGAAATGGATGAAAAGGAATCAGGGAGATTGGGAGAGAGATGGATCAGGAGAACACTTGAAGATGAGAAATATAGTCATCTTGATTATGGTGATAGTTTCATAGGATTTATATAAATCCCAAATTGTAATTAGAAATTATTTATATGAATTTTGCTTCAGTGAAACTATTTTTAAATTCCTTAGAAGGTTTACAAGAGCAAGTTTGAAAAAATTCCTAAAGCAGAGTCAAAAGACAACAAATTATAAAATAAGGGAAAGGAAGAAAAGCTGGATTGACATGTGTAGAGGATCTCCTCTTTCTCCTTGGTCTTCTGAAAAATCTCCATGACACACTGATGTGCATTTTTCACTTCTTTTTCTCAATCCTTTGAATTTGCTTGTTTTTTAGCCCCCATCCCTTAGCCCTTTGAATCTGAAGATACATACATCTCTTTTCTACTCTTTGAAATATTTTTCCACTTTTTCTTTGATAACACCCTCTGTCAGGCTCAGGAATTGAACCTATAGCCCAAGCGCTGGGAGGCAAGAGGCCTGGGATCACTTGAGTTCGTGGGTTTGAGACTACCCTAAGCAACGTAGCAAGACCTGGTCTCAAAAAAGCAGTCAGGCCTGGTGGCAGGCACCTGTAATCCCAGCTACCTGGGAGGCTGAGACTGGGGATTGCTTGAGTTCGCAGGATCGGGACTACCTCAGGTAACATAGTGAGACCTAGTCTCAAAACAAAAAACGAATTGACCTGGGTATTACAGAAGGCAGAGGTAAAACAGGGATGAGCAATGTCTGAAATTCCAAGATTGCCACTTTAATCCCACATGGAGAGATTCCTTCCCCATCAGTCTTCCATAAAAGTTGGGAAATTGGTTTTTGCAGATCTGAGGACAGAGGTGCAGAGGAAAGTTGATGTGAGGAACAAAAAGAGGAATGAATTTATTCTCACATGTTTCTGAGTGCTTGTGGCTGGGTTTAAATTGCTCCATCCAGGAGATTAGAAAATTATTCTCTGGAGCAATTAAATTATCCCATTGAAAAGATAGCCTAACACTTGGGAGTTTCTAACAAAGAAATCTGATGAGACACTTAATGGTGAATCACAATGTTGCTACAGTGGCAAGCCATATGCACAGCTTCTGAACAACTCTTAGGCCCTCATTCCTAAACAAACACCCAGGTAGCCCTAGGCATTTGAGGAAAGCCTTGAAACAACATGAAAAAGAAAGTAAAAAAACAGAGAAAAGGTACTCAATTGAAATATAAAGATAAGATTTTGCATTCAAAATTCAGAAAAAAAGAACTTTTTGGATATTAAAATTTTGATTGCAGAAATGGAAAACTCAATACAAAGGTTAAATACAGTGAGACTGATAATAGAAGAGAAAGGATAAATAAAGTTAGGGAACAATTATAGCAGGAGTTACAGAAAGGTAAGTCAGAGAAAATGAAGGGGAGGACATAATTTTTAAAAATAATTCAAAAAGGTTTTCCCAGTCCAAAAATTAAGACTTTTCAAATTTAAAGGATAGGTGTAGAACTCAGTAATGGAATTAAAAAAAAAACCTTAAAACATATTTTTAAGACTTTCAGAGAACAATAACAGAATTATGAATGAAAAGCAATGGGTTTATATTAATATATTTCTCAAAGGCAAAATTAGAAGCTAATAAAAAGTGGTGCCTTTAAAATTCTAAATGAGAATTATTGAAACCAACAGTATAGACCTAGCCCATTCAACAAATGAATGAAGAATTAAGACATTTTCATATATACACAAAGTCTCAAAAAGGTTAATTCTCAGGAAGCTACTGAGGTCTGTGTTCGACAGAAATGAAGTAAGCTACAATCGATGAAGACATGGAATCCAGGACAGGAGCTTCAGTTGAAGAGCTCCGGAGTGGGGAAAATTTTCCAGAGTGGTAGTGCGAGAACTTACAGACAGTAGCTATAGGAAATGTCAGGGGGTTCTGGAAGGGGCAGAAAAAGAAATGATAGGTTATGCCGGGCACAGTGGCTCGTGCTTGTAAGCTTCAGCCTATGAAGCAGCTCATGGTTCGAGTCCTGCCTGGGCCCGTAGCGAGACCTAGTTCCAAAAAAAATAGCTGGGCGTGGTGGCGCGCGCCTGTCATCCCAGCTACCTGGGAAGCTGAGGCTGGGGATTGCTTGAGTCTGTGGTATCCTGGGCAACGAGAGCCTGCAGTTCCACAGGCAAAAATAGCAAGACCTAGTCTCAAAAAAAAAAAAAAAAAAAAAAAAAGATAGGTTATTTACCAGACTTCCTGTTTTTTTTCTTTTAGTTTTAATTTTGTAATTTTCATACAGTATTGATCATGTTTGTATGGTTGTCGTTCCCCTTAAAAAACACCTATTTGCCAGACTTTACGTGTGAGAGATTGAGAAGGGTGTTACAGATCTCTTAGACTGTGTATGTTATGTTAAAAGAAACACAAGCAAATGAGTATTTGCAGCCGGAAAAGCAAATTAGTTGTATAAGAAAAGAAACATAACAGTGGATAATATTTTCTTTTTTCTTTTTTTGAGACTAGGTCTCGCTATTTTTGCCCATGGAACCACAGGCTCATGTTTGCCCATGGTACCACAGACTCAAGCAATCCCCATCCTCAGCTTCCCAGATAGTTGGGATTACAGGTGTGCACCACCATGCCCAACTATTTTTTTTTTTTTTTTTGGGCAGGGGAGACTAGGTCTTGCCTTGTTGCCCTGGGTGGGTCTTGAACCATGATCCCCAGACCCGGCCGCGACTCCATAAGCTTCTGCTTATAGGCACACACCACCATGCCCAGCCTAGTGGACAATATTTTCAAAGACAAATAGTGAATAGGGTGTAGCGATAATATTTTAAGAACTGTAGTCTTTGTAACGATTGGGAACCTAGATGATAGAAAGGGAAGAAAGGGCATTAAAATACACATGGTCGTGGAAGTCAGTTTACTATATTTTAAATAGGTAAATCAAGAGAGTAGTATTGGCATAGTTAGGAGCACAAATTCAAGAAACAGCTTCTTGAAAGCATTTTAAGTGGTTGTCTCTGGAGTGTGTTTTTCTTTTTCTTTTTTATTGAGATATAATCAGTATTTAACCATTGTAAGTTTACAGGGTAGAATGTACTGATTTGTTTCATTATCTGTTGCAGTACAATTCCCACTGCAATTGCAATGACATACACAGCTGTGTAAGAGTAGATAAAGTCACAATACTGAAAAGTAGTGGTATCGGTATTGTGGCAGGAGTGGGGACAATCTTTCATGGTAGTGAGTTAATGGATAGTGTGCAAATGTGACAAATCCAGAAATGTCAGTGCAGCCCATCATTATGAAGTGAGCAGTAGAACCACATCTAGAAACTTGAAAGCAGCCACATCTGTGGACTTTGGGCTGGAGCTCTTGCTTTTATTACGACACCCTTTGGAGTGGGTAGAAGGTAGTTAAACCTAAAAGGGTGCAGCTTCTTCAGGCTCCAGGGCAGATCAAGGCTATGCTACAGGCCAGAGGAGGCTGCTCTTCTGTCCTCCCATGCCACAGACACCCTGCCTGCCACTGTCCCTGTTTGTGCCCCCTCTTCCTAGTTGCTCCTGGCAGGGAGGACCCTGGGGAAACTGTGATCCTCTTTGCCAGAAGGTTTATTCGCTTTTCATATTCCTGGGTCTGAACGTGGGTGTGGAGTAAAGACCTTGTCACCTCACCTTGAGATCCTGCACACTTGTGTCCCACAGAAGAGTGGCATTCCATGGTGGCATGGCTGTGCTGCTTGGGTTTCCTGCCCTTTTTCCTTTGTCTGATTAAACATTGGTGGAGTTAGGCTGCCGCCTGGGCTGTGTAGTTTATTTCATGCCCACAGCCTCAGAGTGCAGACCTCCTCCACCTGGTATCAGTGCGGTGCCTGTGGCTGCCTGAGCTGGAGGAGGGGCTGTCTTTAGAAGTTTTCACAGAGGCCCCAGGCAGCCAATCGGCGGCCAATCGTGGCACTGGGTTGGGCCTGCTCTCCCCACACCTGGGCAAGCCACCTCCATTGAGGATGATTCATTTAAGTGGAGGACCTGGGTGACGGGGTCCACACAGGCTGTTCACTTCGTTTTCATTTAAAGACAGTTCTGCAGGAACACATGCCTGGTGCTGCCCGGATGCCGGGATGCACAGAGGGGAAGGCTGCCCCTCGTTTCTCCTTGAGCGTGTGCTGGACCTTACAAAAAGTAAACGTTCTTCTGCCAGGCAGGCTGGGGATGGTGCGGAGGTGAGTGAGTTTCTGAGTGCGATGCCTTTCTCTGTTCAGAACATGAATGGCTGCGAGGAAGGCGTGGAGTTTTTGCCCGTCAACAACACCAAGAAGGTGGAGAAGCGTGGCCCCCGGCGCTGGGTGGTGCTGCTGACCCTGCTGGTGGGCTTCCTGGTGCTTTCCCTCATAACCGGGCTGCTCGTGTGGCACTTCCAGTGTGAGTAAAGTGGTGTGGCTCTGGGGAGGCCATCTGGGGTGGTGACGCCCATTCTTTCAACGGACAGAGCCAGGAGCCACCTCTTGTGGACACCAGATGGGGCTGGCTGGTGCAGATGGAGGTGGGAAGGATTACTCACCGCCGAGGCTCATCCAGGCAGGCTCTGCCCTGTGCTGCTCCCCCCAGTGTTGCTGGGAGCAGCTGTGAACTTTGGGGGACAGAGACAGGGCTGCTGCTTCCTCCGAGCCCTCTCCTTCCCTCATCTCACAGATCGGAATGTGCGGGTCCAGAAGGTCTTCAATGGCTATCTGAGGATCACAAATGAGAACTTTCTGGATGCCTATGAGAACCCTAACTCCACTGAGTTTGCAAACCTGGCCAGCAAAGTGAAGGAAGCGGTGAGTCCAGTCCCTGGGTGGGGAGCCCTGTCCCGGCTGGCTGAGCTGGCATTCCCACCTGCCCTGGGGTTGGAAGGACACCTGCCCTGGGGTTGGAAGGACACTTCTGGACAGGATTTCCTGGTACCTGGAAAGGAATGCGGTCCCAGGAGGGAGGGAGCAGCATGGGCTTGGGTGTGAGGAGGGAGGGCAGTGGGTTGTGGCTGCTCTTCAGCCTTCTGTGAGCCTCCTTTCCTTCCTCAGCTGACGCTGTTGTACAACAGGATCCCGGCTCTGGGCCCCTACCACAAGCAGTCCACCGTGACTGCCTTCAGGTGGGTACTGGGGAGAGGCTGCTTGGAGGTCGTGGGGGATGGCTTGGTGTGGGGTGATGTGCTGTGTTACCTGCTCTGTGGCAAAGTTGTCAGGTGCTGGCTGACGGGGCCAAGACGCCTGTCTTTTTCTGTCCACTCTTTACTTATCCCTCTAACTTCCGTCTCCAGGGCAAGCATCACGTAGTATTGTTGTCAGGATGAGGTGTACGGATGTGGGGGATACGCTGCACAGGGCCAGCCACAGGACCCCCTCAGCTGTGGGAGTGACCAGTTGTTGCTTGTCTGGATTTGAGCCTGGCGGTGTTGGAGTGCTCAGGAAGGCTTCAGGGGGCACTATGTTGTCCTAGCTTGGTCAGCTGTTGTGAAAGTTCTTTTTATTTGGCTTGTTGCTTGTGATTTTCAGAAATGCTGTGTGGCGGGTGGCGTTCTTGTCTCCTTTCAGTCAATATTCTAGAAGCTGTTGCTTGGTGTCCAGGCTAGCAGCGAGCTCAAATCCAACCTGAGTTTTCTCTCATTTTTAAACCTCAACTGGCTTCATGTTGTCTGCTTGGGTGTGAGACTGAGAGCAGAGGGTTAGGGGCAGGCATCTTGCTCAGGGGCCAAGAGGGGTGAGCACAAAGGAGCACGTGGGAGACACCCTGTCTGGAGGGCTGCTCCCGATCACCCCCTTGTGGGCCTGAACTGTGTGTATGTACTCAGGAATGGTGGGGGGGGTGGGCAGTGGGCATAGACTTGGGGCGCTGGGGCCCACCCACATCTTAGGCTGCTCCTGTCTCCAGTGAGGGCAGCGTCATCGCCTACTACTGGTCGGAATTCAGTGTCCCGAAGTACCTGGTGGAGGAGGCTGAGCAGGCCATGGCCCAGGAGCGTGTGATCACGCTGCCTCCCCGTGCCCGTGCCATGAGCAACTTCGAGCTGACCTCTGTGGTGGCCTTCCGTGAGTTCAGAGCCCCTGGGGTGGTGGGCACTTGTTGGGCAAGCCTTCGATGGAATGGGGCCAGGCCCTGGACCATTACAGGGCAACTGACACTCTTTCACCAGTGTGGGGAAGGAAAGACGGTGCCTGTACCTGGTCCCACACCTTAGGGGTTGAGGATACAAGAATATGGAAATAGACCGTATCAGTAATGACTTTGTTCTCCCTCTTGTTCTTTAGCCACTGACCCCAGAATGCAGACCACCCCGGATAGTAAGTATCACGCCTTTCTCCCTGAGGAGGAGGGATGTGGCCGGTTGCCCCTTCAGTCAGTGGAGTCCCCCAAAGTCACCTGGTAATGGCCAGCATGACCCCAGTGCTGCTCAGGTGACCCCTCTCCTTTGTCTCCCCCACAGACAGCTGCAGTTTCGCCCTCCACGCCCGTGGCAGGGAGCGCATTCGCTTCACCACGCCTGGCTTCCCCGACAGCCCCTACCCGGCATCTGCCCGCTGTCAGTGGACACTGAGGGGAGACGCCGAATACATGCTGAGCCTCACCTTCCGCAGCTTTGATGTGGCACCCTGCAAAGGCAGTGGCAGTGACCGTGACCTGGTCACGGTATACGACAGCCTGAGTCCTGTGGAACCTCGTGCTGTGGTGGAGTGAGTGCCCTGGGGCAGCAGCTGTGGGATGTGGGGACTTTCACCTGCCCTGTGGCCTGGTATCCAGAATGAACCAGATCTCCCATATGAACGCAGTGTGGGTTGGAGGGCCGGTGTATGAGGCTGGCCACTGGCCACAGCCCACACTCCAAGGTGGCCAGGACAGCTGTGGTGCAGTTCTCAGCAGGCTCTCAGCATCCGGGAGGTGATTCCATAAGTCTTGGCAAAGGGGTGGAAGGTACTAGCCTAGAGATGCCAGTGAGCAAGGAGCACTCCCTTTTCCTGCCAAAGAGAAAGTCCTGCCTGTGTTGTAAATATAGGTGTTATACTCAGGTGTGATCAATACAACAGATGAGGACGGGGACAACCATTGTTGAAAAGATAGTTTATTACAGTTTCTAAGAGGAGAGCCTGCAGGGCCACAGAGAAACACCAGTGCTGGTCAGAGCAGGCTGGAGAGAGAGATGTGGGTCAGAGCTGTCACTGTGGTCTCTGCAGGCGAGGCAAGGCAAGGCAGACCAGGGTGAGTGGGCTGGACTGTCTGAAGAATTATGGTGGACTTTGGGGTCTCCAGTCTGGTCCCTGCCTCTGGGGTGATTGTGGCAGGGTGCTTGAACTAATTATACTACAGATGAATGAATACATGATTCTGAAAGCAAGAAGTAGAAAACAGACATACACCAAGAAAATACAAGATTGGTCACCTTACCAGCTAGAAGTAATCACTGTTAAAGTTTTGATGTCTAGCCTTCTTTTTTTTCTTGCATATGTATGTTGTCTGTTTTTGCAAATAGGGTTATAGGAAACATTGGAACATTCAGTTTACCTGCTTTTAAAAAATGAAGTGTGTTATGTATGAGCTTTCAAGTCAGCCGTTCTGTCTCTAATTGCCATTTTAATGGTGACCTTCCTGCTAGAGGCAGTGCAGCATGGTGCTCATTTGTAGGGACGCTGGAACCTGCATGCCTCGATTTGGATTTCAGCCAGTTCTTAACAGTGGAATCTTGGGCAAATTAGATCTCCCCTGATGCCTCAGTTTCCTTATCTGTAAAATGGGATGATAGTATCTATTTCATCCCAGGATGATAGAGCTCTTTTGAATACCTGAGTTCATAACTGTAAAAGCACTAGGAGCAGCACCTGGGATACTCTTAAGAAGTGTTATTGTGGTTCCTACACTTATTACTTATTTAGTTCATTGTTCATTTGGTTTATTTTGTGAATCAGTGTTTGAGTTTACATTATTTTATTTTAAACAAAGACAGTCTAACAAGAATGTCTTAGAAATCCTTTAAAAGGATTTAGTTAAATCCCTGCTCAGTTGATTGTGTGGAGAGTGTCTTTCTGAGGGGGTTAGGGGTGGGGTTCCTGGGTCCCCATCCATGAGAGAGCAGAACCTCTGCTGGGGTCCTGTCTGCTCTCACTGACGCCTGTCTCTCTGCTCCCACAGGCTGTGTGGCACCTATCCCCCCTCCTACAATCTGACCTTCCACTCCTCTCAGAATGTCCTGCTTGTCACGCTGATAGCCAACACCGAACGACGGCACCCTGGCTTTGAGGCCATATTTTTCCAGATACCTAAGATGCACAGTAAGAAGGGATGGGGGCAGGACTGAGAAGGGACTGGCTCTAGATCCTGGCCTGTGTCCCAGAGGTCAAGGTCAAGCCCTGTGACATTGCATGGACCCTGGGTAGGGACAGAGGTTTGAAGATTAAGCCAAAGGGCCTTTTGCCCACCCCCTGGTAAGGGGCCATCTGTAAACAGTCAGCTTCTGATTCTCAGACTCTCTGTGATGCTGTGGGACATCCAGGTGCCAGGCACATCGCTGGAGAGAAGTATGGGCTTTGTTTCAGGACCCCTGGGCTGTTCACCTGGTCAAGCACGTCTTCATGCTCTTTCTTCTGCCTTCCTCTTAGGTTGTGGAGGCTACTTACAGGGATATGGAGGGACATTTACCAGCCCCTTCTATCCTGGCCACTACCCACCCAACATCAACTGTACCTGGGAGATCCAGGTAGGTGTTGTGGAGGAGGAGGAGGGAGAGAGAAAAGAGGGAGGGGACAGGGAAAAGAAGAAGGGGAATCGGAAAGGGAGACAAAGGGAAAGGGACTCTAGGATGGAATGGGGGAAGGGCAAAAAAAATGGGACCAAAGAGGTCCTGCTTTTGAAACCCCTATGGGAAGGTTAGGTTTTACTTGGGCTGATCTGTCAGGGTGTACAGACCCGGGCAGGCCCTGTCCCTGTTTCTGTGCTGACCGAGGTGCCTGGGGCACCTCCACCCTGACTCTTGGAGTGTGAGTGCAATAGTGCCTGTCCATCAGAGGCACCGACTGTGTGTCCATCAGAGGCACCGTCTGTCTGTCCATCAGAGGCACCGTCTGTCTGCCCCTCAGAGTTTTCTTAGTCATTTTATCATGTTTCACCTCTGCCTCCAAATAAGGAGTCCAAGTCACACCTGCTGTGTGTTCTGTGGCACCCACCTGGGTGGGAGAGGGCAAAGCTCAGCAGCCCTGCCTGACCTGTGTGGGCACCACCAGCCCCCTCAAGGGTGGCCCACAAGACCTCGCTGCTTTAGGAGAACCGGAAGGACACTTCAAAGGCATCTCTCTCCTCAGGTGCCCAGCAACCGGAACGTGAAGGTGATCTTCAAAGTATTCTACTTGCTGGAGCCCAGTGTCCCTCTGAGCAGCTGCACCAAGGACTACGTGGAAGTCAACGGGGAGAAGTGAGCACCAGGGCTATGGGCTGGGGTGCCCCAGACCCTCGAAGGGAACCTTCTCTGACTTGAGGCTCTTCCGCCAGGTTCTGTGGAGAGAAATCCCAGTTCGTAGTGGCCAGTCAAAGCAACAGGATCACTGTTCGCTTCCATTCGGATCAGTCCTACACCGACACGGGTTTCTTGGCTGAATACGAATCCTATGACTCCAGTGACCGTGAGTGAGGTGTCCAGAGAAGGGGAGCCTGACCCACTGCATGCCTAGTTCTGTAGCTTATGAGCATTGTGTTTCCTGGTTCTCAGAGACCTTGTCCCTCTAGTAACTTTTGAGGGAAAAACAAAAATGCTACCCTGAATGAATTTATGGTAAAAGGCTGGTAGTGCACTCAGTGGAGTCCTGTGAGAGGTACTTGAGCCTGGGACCTTTGTTCCTGTGAATTTGAGAATCTCTGGTTGTCTTTGGGGCTTTTTAGGATAAATAGCATTCTTCTGAACATCACAGGAAATGCTGGGGCAGGACTCATCACATTCAGTGCTGCTTGTTCTGTGTATCCTGTTATCTTACCTAAGAGAGCCTGCGGTTCCCCCTTGATTTGTGTGTGTGTGTGTGACCAGCTGTTCTTCCACACCTGATTTTTGTTTCCACTGTGCATTGTAGAATAACCTTCTGGAACTCATTTTACCTACATGCAAGGCTCCAAATTTAAGTGAAAATTCAATTGCCTATTTACCACCAATAGTGAAAGTGGATTGACAAACCCCTTTAATAAGCTACCCAAGCAGAGAAAGTGACTGCTTTGTCATCTGCCTGGTATGTCAGTGGCCAGGCACACTCCATTGTCAGAAACACTGAGATGTGACAAGTCCTTAGGGTGAAGGCATCTGGTGATGCTGTTTGGCATATGGACATTCATTGTAGATGGGAGCCAGGCTCTTGGGATGTGGCTGGCCCAGGATGCAAATGGCCAGTAGAACTGAGTGCACACCCAGCTGTCCTCTCTGCTTTTCCCAGCTCCTCCTGGAGGTTTGGTCACAGAGGGCTGGAAGGGATCCCCTATCTACCATGGTCTGTGTTTCCCAGCCAGTGCTAGGATGGCCCTTGTCACACTTTGGGGGCACGGAGGACCCAGAACTGAAGGCCACCTCCAGCCTGTTATCTTGTGGGCAGTGGGAATGGAAAGTTTCTCCTGGGCCTCAGCAGGAGAGGTGGGAGGTCTGGCAGCCTGGATGTCAGCATGTGTCTCCTCTGCAGCGTGCCCAGGGAAGTTCATGTGTCACACGGGGCGGTGCATCCGGACTGAGCTGCGCTGTGATGGTTGGGCCGACTGCACGGACCACAGCGATGAGATGGGCTGCCGTGAGTGGGGCTGTGGTCCGGGCATCCCCTCTCTCCTGGCTGTGACCGTAGCAGGGACTCTGTTCCTACCTCCACCACCCCTCCCCCCATACATATCAAGTTCCCTTCCCATCCTCTGCTGTTTGCAAGCCTTAGCCATGGAATGTGTCTGTAGGGTTGGGGGCGGGGGCAGTGATTTCCACAGCAGGGCCACCCTAGAGCCAATCCCATTTGAGAAAGTGGTCCCTGGCAACTGCTTGAGGAGAGAAGTCGAAGGGAAGGATGAGATCCCAACTGCCCCCTGGCTGTTGACCACTGTCACTTGCCCTCCTCCAGAATGCAATTCCACCTACCAGTTCATGTGCAAGAACAAATTCTGCAAGCCCCTTTTCTGGGTCTGTGACACCGTGAATGACTGCGGGGACAACAGCGATGAGGAGAACTGCAGTAAGTCCTGTGGGGAGGGGCTGTCCTGGTTCCTGTCCCTGACCCACAGTGAGCTGCCCAGCCACTGCCAAGTGCTTTGTGCTTCCCCAGGTTGTCCACCTCAGAGCTTCAGATGTGACAATGGGAAGTGCCTCCCGCAGAGCCAGAAGTGTGACGGGAGGGACAACTGTGGAGATGGTTCAGATGAAGCCAAATGTGACAGCGGTGAGGCCTGGCCCAGGGTACCTTCCTTCAGGGGATTTCCTCCTAGTGGGGGCTGCACATGAAGGCATGGGCCATGGGCATACATACTTGCAGCAGGTCCAAAGTTTAGTAAACACAAGCCACCTACCTGTTAGGTGATGAGAAAGAGTTAGCAGGAGAGACTTCCAGAAGGTGGAAAATCTTAAGCAGGAATTGGAAGGGACAGTGAGCATGGGCGTCCTGAGTAGGGACATAAGGTGGGTAGATAATCGGGCTTCTCTTGGAAAGGAATTGATTCCCTTCCCCTGTGTTCATCTTGAGCAGTGAGTGTTGTCACCTGCACCAAACACACTTATCGCTGCCACAATGGACTCTGCGTGAACAAGGGCAACCCTGAGTGTGATGGGAAGAAGGACTGTAGTGACGGCTCAGATGAAAAGGACTGTGGTAAGAAGGGATGCCCTGCATGGTGGTGCAGGTTGTTTACTGTGCAAGCTTCAGATAGAGGCTGAGGTCATGGCAGTGCTTCACTCACCCAGTTCTGCCCTGGCAAGACCAAGTGTCTATTTGGAGGAAGGGGTGCCAGCTGGCACACAGGCACTGTCTCCTGGGCCAGCTCTGGTCCTGGAGGCAAGGCCCAGGCTGCCACCTGTCATTGTGCCAAGAATGCGGTCTTGACTACAGCGCTAGACTGGCCCCTACTCTGTCCATCTGACCACAGGGTAGTGGCAGCCCTTGATTTGCCTGTCCTGCTTGGAGGAGAGAGCAGCTTCCTGAGTCTCTGTGCAGGGCTCTCCCCACCCCATGCTTTAGTGTGCAGCCTCTTATGTGTTTCAGAAGCACTGGCCACAGGTGAAATTTGCACATCTTTGCAGCTGTGCTGTGACTTCATATCACCCATACTCTCTTTCCTCTGAGAGCTGTGTCCTGCCTTCAACAAGGACACCTAAGCAAATCATGCCCAAATTAAATCTAAGCAAACCAGCAGGTGTCTGGAGGCCCCTAAATATATTTGTGCAGGAGAGGTGGGGAAGGTGGGTGAGGGTTTTGAATGTGGGAGTAGAGGAGAGGGGCCAGGTAGAAGTCAGTGTATCACTGAGTCTTGAAGGTATTTGTGCAGGGTGCCTCATTTCACCACTTAGCAGCTTTGCTGATGCCACTTGGACTCTTGCTGGGCACGTACACCAGTCCCGGGTCACATGCCCCACTGTACCTCACCGTCCTTTGGGTTTCTGACCCTCCCCCAGATTGTGGGCTGCGGCCGTTCTCCAGGCAGTCTCGGGTCGTTGGAGGCAAGAATGCAGACGAAGGCGAGTGGCCCTGGCAGGTGAGCCTCCATGTTCAGGGCCAGGGCCACGTGTGCGGGGCTTCGCTCATCTCACCCAAGTGGATGGTGTCTGCAGCTCACTGCTACGTGGACGAGAAAAGATTCAGGTGGGCCTCTGGGCAGGAGACAGGGAGGCCGCCTCATAGTCCTGGCATGGGGCCCTTCTGTTCTGGGGGCTGGGAATCCCCCTGAATCTGTGAGTCATGCCAGGGTGGGACAGCAGCAGGACTGGTGGGATGGCACATGCCCCAGCACAGGGTTTAATAACATGTAATACCTAATAATGGAGCTTTTCATCATAATAATAAGGTGCTACCTCTCTGTCAAGCACTATTTACGCGCCTCTATTAACTGGTTAGGCAGGTCCAATTATAGCCCCATTTTACAGAAACAGGTCCAGAGACGTCAGGTCATCTGCTCAAGCTTGCACAGCTTTGAAGTAGCACACCTGACCCAGGTGTGTGACTTCCAGGTGTGGTTAGGCTCCGCACTTCAGAGACTTCCCAGGATCAGCTGAGACAGGTCTGTATTCACTTTGCAACCCAGGCCTGCCAGGTGGCCTTGGACAAGCTACCATGCTTCTGAGGCCTCAGGTTTTTTTATCAGCGTGATACTGTGTGTTCTTACCTGTAGAGTTGTGGTCATTACGTACAACAATGTGCAGGGAACACTGAACACTGTGCCTGGCACGGAGTCGGTGCTTAGCACATTGTAGCCTCAGATCCAAGGCAGGTCCGAGCCTCACGCAGGGAAAACCTGTAAGGAAAGACTGTGCTGGTGCCTTAGGATGGGGTGAGCGAGGCCAGAGCTGGTAGACTGGTAGGGAGACTGGGGCAATTTGTGTCTTATTCTCAGCACCCAGGCTCTTTGCTACTGACTGTGGGAGGGAGCCTGGGGGGACAGCTTGCGCCTGAAGAAGTGGGCACAGAGGAGCAGCCCTTTCATGAAGGTCCCGCCCTGGTGACCTCCCTGCTGGGTGCAGGCTTTTTGTGTAGGCAGCTCCTTGGGAATGTGGCCAGGCTGCCAGAGAGCCATTCTGCCATGAGGTGAGGAGAGGTGCAGTGCTTTCAGGAGAGATGGGGCTAGAGCATGTAATAGGGCTGCAGCACAGATGCTGGGTGCAGACAGACAGACACCGGAAGGTCTGGTCAGGAGTGGAGTAGTTCCATTGTAGGGCAGTCTCATGCAGTCCGACACTGTTGCCCCTTTTCTCTTTTGTCATTCTGTTGACTGGGAGCAAAAAGGATTTTTCCTTCTTTTTGGAATGATTGGTGTTTCTTTTAGAATGTTTGCAGATAAACTTTTTATTTTGGAATGCAGGCAGATTACAAAAATAGTGCAAAATTCTGCCCTCCCCTCCCCCCTACCTAGTTTCTCTCAATGTCACCCTCTGTCAGCACCAAGAAGCACAATGGTTTTTCATGATGAACCCAGGTTCTCCTGCCATTTCACCAGTGGCTACAAGAACATCCATTTGTACCTGTCCAGCTTACTCTCTGTGTCCCCATGTCCCCATGTCTGGCCTGTGACAGCTTCTCAGTCTTTGTTTTCCAGGCCACAGCCAGTGTGGCCAAGCTGTCCTGGAGAATGGCCCCCATCTGGGTTGGTCTGAGGTCCTCTCATGAGTGGGGTTCTGAGTGTTTGAAGAGTACATCACGTCATATCAGCAGGTGAACTATATCCGTGGGATGTGTCATTAGTACAGCAGGGCCCCCTTGTGTGTCTTCCTCAGGTGTGTCTTCCAAGATCCCCGTAGATGCCAGAAACATAGTAGTGCTGAGTCCTATAGGTATTAGATCTTTCCTGTATGTTCATCCTATGATGAAGTATAACTGGTAAATCAGGCGCCGTCAGAGAGTAGCAGCAGTAGCTAATAAATAGTACAGTTATAGTAGTACCTTTCAGTGAAGATCAGGTGAATGTGACCTCTCCCCTCTCCCTCCTTCCCACTTCCTCCTTCCCTTCTTCCCTTCCTCCCTCCCTCTCTCCCTCCCTCTCTCTCTTCTTTCCTTCCTCTACGTGTTTCTTTTTTCTGTCAAAGTATCATATTGTATGTAACATTTTCTGAATAAGTTTGATAGCGAGTAACTGAAACCAAGGAAAGCAAAGCCTCAGATAAGGGACTCCTGTGATTGAATCTTCTCATTCATTTAAAATTCAGCTTTCTCCATGATAAAGTCACCTTTCTTTCTTTCTTTGCTTTATTCTTTGCTTCTGAGTCAATTTGGAATTCTGAGAGGATGATTTGTCTCTTCTCCCATTTATTTACTCGTGTATTTATATTTGTATAGATTTTGTGTATTTATTCTTTGGGTTGTAATTCAATAGCTTGTTGTTTACTTTGTCTCTCAAACTGTTCCATATTTGACCATGGGGAGCTTTCTGAAGTCAGCTCCTGTGTCCCCTTGGTGAAACCCCTTTGTTTTATTTTTTGAATCACATCCTTGCTTTCTGTCCCTGCCAGAAAGTTCTGCTGTCACCAGGCTTACCTTGGACTTCTTACATCCCGTCAGTCCTTCAAAAGTAGGGCTTCTTTTAGGATGAGGACTCAGGCACAGAGAGATTATATAACTTGCCAGAGACCACACAGACTATCTAAGTCTGAAGCCAAACAGCCTGGGATCAGCCGCTCCCTCAGGGAGCCCTTTCAGCAGAGAATGGTGTCCTAGTGTTGTGTCCTCATGGCTGCTTCAGACCCACTGTCTCCAGGCCTCTCAGCAGGTGAAAAAGGCTCTTGCTGTATGTGTACTTCCCGAAGCATCCACTACCCAGGCCTCCTTTTCTTGCTCTTACATCCTTTGCTTCGTTATTTCATTACTCATTGTCTATCCCTTAGTCTTTCGGTGATGGATCACCAGACTCACTTCTGCCAGCTAGCAGTGCAGTGACTACATTCTGCTTCCTTTGACTTTATTAGCCCCGAGGAGCAAAGATGACTAACACTTGTGGTCAGTCACTGGACTTTAGACTTCCTAGGGCGGGGCAGGGTGGGGGGGGGGCGGAACTAGGGACTCATGCATTCAGTGTCTGTTTCCGGCCACAGAGGGGGCTGTTAGGGTGCCTTTGTGAGTGGGGGTGTTGAATCTGAGTGATCAAACATGATGCTGTTGTTGTTTCACAAGGTGACTCAGACCTGCTGGGCTAAGGGCTGAGAGGAGAGGACCTGGAGTCCTGAAGTGTGCAGGGACTAGGAGGCAGTAGAGTAGACATAATTCTGAGTCAACATGTGTTCAGAGGGCCCTTACTGAAAGTTGGTGTGAGGTGGTTATGCAGAGGCTGCTTGGCTTCAGACTTCTATAGAGGCTGTCTGATCTCAGGCAAATACTTAATCTCTCTGTGCCTAAGGCCTCATCCTTAAAGGTCCTGCTTTTGAAGGACCCATAGGGGAATAAGATGACAATATGTTAGTGGTTAAGAACACTTAACCTGTCAGTGGTTAGCTGCTCCAACAATGCTATGGCCCACACCGGACCATCTACAGCTAGTCTCTTGTTACTAGCAGGCATGCCATGCCTATCTTAAACAAGACTAGTTTGCTTGTATAATCAAAGACTGTTCTAGACTTAATAATGTGGACTTGGGAAGAGAAAACTTTGTGAAGGAGGAGACTGGAGCTGGGGTTGCGGGGGGCAATAGCAGAAAGTCTGCAGGTGTTAGACTTAGCATGAACCAAGGGGATGTGGGGGCTCATAGGAGAAAGAACCAGAGGGGCAAGAAAGACTAACTTATCCCATCCCATCCTGTCCTATCCCTTCTGTTTAGACAGTTCTTGCCTCCCAATTGTCCCCAGAGCATTTCTACCTTCCACTCGCACTGTGGCTTCTTCAGGCTGATTGGCCATAGCATCTTCCACCTGTTCTCTTTGCTTCCTTCTCAACTCTCTCGTGTGCAAGCTGCAGTGCCAGAGGGCACCTTCCAAAGAATGCCAGCCATGCTTGCAGAGAAAGAAGAAATGTAGGGTGATGAACAAGACCCCTCCCTGCCCATTTCCAATCTGTCTCCTACCCCACATTTAGTTTGGAGGCTTCAGAGAGAGTCTCTTTGCCCTCCTTCAATGTGCTGCTTTCCCCCACCTGCAGGTGTTGTCCTGCCAAATCCTCCAGGTTTGGTTTTTTTTTTTTTTTTTTTTGAGACTAGGTCTCGCTATTTTTGCCTGTGGAACCGCAGACGCAGACTCTCGTTGCCCAGGGTACCACAGACTCAAGCAATCCCCAGCCTCAGCTTCCCAGGTAGCTGGGATGACAGGCGCGCACCACTATGCCCAGCTATTTTTTTGGAACTAGGTCTCGCTACGGGCCCCAGGCGGGACTCGAACCGCTATCCCTAGCCCTGGCCACTTCATAAGCTGAAGCTTACAAGCATGAGCCACCGTGCCCGGCCCAGGTTTGGTTTATGACCTACTTTTTTTCCTTGATGCCCCCTGCGCCACAGGCTCTGCCTATGGTTTTGTCCCAGTTCTCAAGCTGTTTGCAGCACTCTCCCCAAGTACACTGCCCAGGTGGCACTCATGGCAGCTCTCTTGATTCCTCCCCAGTTACTCTGATCCCAAAATGTGGACAGCCTTCCTGGGCCTGCACGACCAGAGAGAGCGCAGCGCCACAGGGGTGCAGGAGGTAGGGCTCAAGCGCATCATACGTCATCCCTCCTTCAACGACTTCACTTTCGACTATGACATCGCGCTGCTGGAGCTGGAGAAGAGGGTGGAGTACAGCAGCACCGTGCGCCCCATCTGCTTACCTGACTCCACGCACTCCTTCCCCACGGGCAAGGCCATTTGGGTGACCGGCTGGGGCCACACTGAGGAGGGAGGTGAGCTGGCCTGATGGTGCTGTCCAGGGATGATTTGGAGTTGGGTGGGGAAAGGGGGGGTGTGGCATTCAGAGACCAGGCTGTGCCATCTGAGTGACCCTGGCAAGTGACCTGAACTCCCTGAGTCCATTTCTCCACCTGTGAGGATAAAAGGCTCTTCCAAATGGCACTTGTGAATACCAACTGACCTAGAAGGCCCTTTGTTATCACCAGGGAGGAGCTTGGCCTCCAGGGTCCTTCTAGAAACCTCTGTCTGAAAGCTGCTAGTTGGTAACTGTCACACTGAAACAATCAGAATATTGCTCCAATGCCCTATGGAAAATGTGAAAATGCCCTTAGACTAGAGCGAGGAAAGCCGCTCTCGGTGGCCTTTCCCAGTCTCTCCCCAGGGTCGCTGTGGTTACCGTGTGTCTGCGCAGTGGCCTGACTGCCTAACACCCCGGGGAGTTCCCGCCCTGTCAGCCATAGGCTTGTGGGTTGTCTCCGCTTTCGCTAGTGAAGTTCTCCCCACGGGGCCCCTGGCCAGGGCATCCCCAAGAGCTGGCCCAGCCTGAGCGCTTCTCCACAGGCAAAGCGGCCATGATTCTGCAGAAAGGCGAGATCCGCGTCATCAACCAGACCACCTGTGAGAAGCTGCTGCCGCAGCAGATCACCCCGCGCATGATGTGCGTGGGCTACCTCAGCGGGGGCGTGGACGCCTGTCAGGTACGCGCTGGGGGCTGGGGGGCTGGGGGTGGAGGGAAGGCAGACGGGGCTGGGAAGACTGAGTGGGCCGCTCATGTGGGGCTGTCTTCCCTCAGGGCGATTCTGGGGGTCCCCTGTCCAGCGTGGAGGCAGATGGCCGGATCTTCCAAGCTGGCGTGGTGAGCTGGGGTGACGGCTGCGCACAGAGGGACAAGCCGGGCGTGTATACCAGGCTCCCTGTGTTTCGGGACTGGATTAAAGAGCAGACAGGAGTGTAGATGCAGGGGCTTTTGCCACCATCCATGAGGACAGCGTGCACACGGGAGTTCTGAGAGGATCCCAAATGCACCCGCCCCTGAAACCAGATGTGAACTGAATCCTAAGGACTCTGGAAATGGCCAGTTGTCCGGGAGAGCTCCTCACCTCCATCACCCACAGTGTGGGAAGCAGGTGGAGAGGGAAGGACCCCAGCAGTGCCTGGGAGGACCGAGGTTTGAAGACAACAGCCCCTGCTCTCCAACACTAAGCTGTGCCGAACCTCTTTCCCCAAGATCTGCCTCTGACTGGAATATGGGAAAGCTGCACCATTGCCTCCTGGAGCCTCAGGTGGGGTTGGTGGGGTTGCTGGACCAGGCTCCTCTGGAAATCCAGGCCAGAAGGACTCTAGAACACTGCGTTGTCAGATTGGAACTGTTTGACCAGCCTGGGAAGGGGGATGTGTGTGTGTAATTTGTGTACAAGTAAAACATTTTTTTCTTATTGGAGTTGATGGGCTCTCCTTCACCCCAGCTGCAAGAAACTGGGTTGAAATTCCCCTCAGTAGAGACCCTGTAGTCAGGTTGAGAAGGAGTCCACAATGGGCTGGTGCCCATAGGAGGGTTGTGTAGAGCAGAGAGCTGGGATCTTGAGGAGAGGCATGTGGTGGGAGTGGGTGCTGCTGGCTAGGTCTACCCGAGGAGGAGGTGGAGCTTTGTTCCAGGAAGAAAGGAAGTGTGGTGGGGAGCTGGTCATGTGATTGCTGGACCAGGGGGGGGGGGGGTTGCTGACATGTGGTGCGAGGGGACTCAGGAGCAACAGGGCAGGTCTTGAAACCTTAGAGGAAGGAAGTGGTCTTAGTTAAGTTCTTCCCATGTGTAATGCTGTTCTCTTGACCAATGGGATAGTATCAAGGCTCCGAAGAGGGCTATAGCGTTCTTGAAGGAATTTTTGAGGGCCTTCTATGCTCCAAGGCTCATGCTCTGCTGGGACCCAAGGAAAGGAGCAGACCTGAAAAGAGAGATGGCTGTTGTTATGAGCGAAGATGTCCTGGGCTGATCTGCTTATTGTTGAACCCCCCTGAAGGTACACCACCACCCCTTGCAATGGCTCTGGAAGATGCTAATAAATACTTGTTGAATGAGTGATCTTTGCCTTCTCTATGAATTTTGGAAACAAAAGGGAGGAAAGACAGTTGGATTGAAGAAATCTGGGAAGGCTTCTTTTGTTTGTTTTTGTTTTCTTTTTTTGAGACTAGGTCTCGCTATTTTTGCCCATGGAACCGCAGGCTCTCGTTGCCCGGGGTACCACGGACTGAAGCAATCCCCAGCCTCAGCTTCCCAGGTAGCTGGGATTACAGGTGCGTGCCACCACGCCCAGCTATATTTTTGGAACTAGGTCTCGCTACAGGACCCAGGCGGGACTCGAACCGCGATCCCTAGCCCCAGCCACTTCATAGGCTGAAGCTTACAGGCACAAGCCACCG
>PVHY01007069.1:0-47026 GCA_004024945.1 Uropsilus gracilis
TCTGCCGGCCGCCATGGCTCCTCGTCCCCTCCAGCTCACTCTTCCAGGGGGCTTTCTCCTCCAACTTCCACTTCTGGCCGCTCCTCCTTCCACTTCCGGACGCCGCTCCTCCAACTTTTCTCTCTCGTGGCTTCTCCCCTGGACGCCGCTCCTCCAACTTCTCTCCCTCGTGGCTTCTCCCCCGGACGCCGCTCCTCCAACTTCTCTCTCTCTCCCCCTCATGGCTTCTCCCGGACGCCGCTCCTCCAACTTCTCTCTCCCGCGGCTTCTCCTTGGGACGGTGCTCCTCCAACTTCCCTCTCGGCTTCTCCTCTCCTCCTTTTTAAACTGCCACCAGCCAATGGGAGCAGAGTACCTTGTTAAATGCTACAACCTGGAGGGGGGGGGGTTAGGGCCACCCAGTTTCAAAACCTTAACCAACCTTTAACTGTACTTGACCTCCACCTTTGAGACTTCACTGTTAGGATGAACTCTTAGGTAGTGAACTCCATTCTGCCCTTAGCTGGAACTCATTAAACTGCCTCTGATATTTGCTGGAATGAGCTACCTCAAAAGGTCTAAGTTGTGAAAGGCAAAAATGAAGTTTAACTAAGCATTTGGAGATATTTAGCAGCTACCTTTTGTAAGTTTTAATGCCTAATCAAAGCTTGACTTTTCTGCTTAGATCTTAGGACAGAATATAATCTAAATTCCGGCACCAAGTATTTCGACTGAATCTTTTAAATCAATATTTCATGTGCTTTCATGGGCACTCAAGATGGTGTGATCTTTAGTGTATAAATCCATTATTGCTAGACATATAGATTCATTTTGCCATTGTCATGCAAAAGAAAAATGTGTAATATATTGGTTTAAAAATGGAGCTTTCAAACCCAGCTTTTCTGAAGGGATGTGCAGCTAGCTGCACTTGATTGGTTTTCTTCTTTACATCCTAATGAAACTGACCAGGCGGGTCAGTAAAGAGGTCGCATGTGTGCTGCAGATGAGGACGCACACATGCAACCTCTTTGTAAAGAAAGACTCTGGATTTCAGCAGATTCAAGGGTGGTTAAATCAACATAAAGACACACACACAACGCGGGGGTGAAAGGAAGTCCCAGTCTTCCTTACTGTCAGACTTTCAAAACAGAGTAGAACCCCAAAAGATGCGTTTGAAGTGATAGATTGCCCCACATACCACCTGGACATGGGCAGTGTAAAACAGCAGCTAAAATCAAAACCACTTGAATTCTAGCTCTGCTTTATCCAGACAAGTACTTAAAATAGCTTAAATAACAGGATGCGAGGGGAGGGAAAACATTTCCTTTTAAGGATATGCATTCTTGGTGTGATTCAAACTTCTGCAGGAACAAGGGTGTATAATAAGTTTATTTACTTTAAGGTTACTGGGGAGGCAGGGAGGGTGTCAGGAATTGCTGGCATGGAAAAGAATAACTTGGTAAAAGAGAATAATGAAGTTCTTTTAAAACAGAATGCAGATGTGAACCTGTATGGAGGGGGGCAGGAATCTGTTGTTGAAAACAGTTCCTTTCTGATGAATTCAGTGGTCAGTATGAGAAAAGCCTCTGCGGTATCAAAAGCTTCTTGGTGATTTTTTTTTAAAGTATACTCATCTTTCTTTAAAAATAAGAACACTTGGTCAGTTAGTGGAAATTTAGCTCTTTACTTTCTGCAGGAAGTTTGTTCAGTGAGCTAGGTGGGGTTTCTTTTTTTCCTGCCAACCTGCTAATGTCTACCCATCCAGACCATATTTTCTGAACCAGAAAGTTGAGTCATGTGCTTACAGATAGATTGAAAATGCCCTACATAATATAACTTGTACAATAACATATATTTACTAGGTGATTGAAAATATGATGCTGGGACAGAACAGTCTTCAAAATGCGGAAGCTGTTCCACCCGGTGCTAATATATAGTTAATACAGAAGTGACAAGGGAGCCAGACAGGAATTCCAAAATGTTGGCAGCTTTAATGAGAAAAGAAGGGACAGCCATCATGCTGAGAGGTACTGATTTTAGTTTCTAGTTGTTAAAACCATTTTCAATCTAAATCTGTGCTTTTTGGTGTCAGTTTATTATTCAATTCTCATATATATGTCAAAATTCAGCGTAGGAATATTTCACCCCTAAACATAATCTTGAACTCATGGTTAGTAGTTGTCTCAACTGAAATGGAAGACTCAAACATACCTTTGGGCTACCTAATTTTTTGGCTTTCTAAAGCATAGCACATTAGACCTCTGATATTGTTTAAGTGTATGTGTGTGTGGGGGGGGGTGTTGACTGGGCTGGAAATAAAATTAGCATGAAACTCTTCAAAAATAATTGCACCCTTTTTTGTCTTTCAAACACTTTACCAGCTGGGAGATTTTGTAAAATGCAAGCTGCTTTTTTAGGATCCCTGGCCTTCTCATTGAAGTTGAAGTTGCTTTCTTTTAAAAAAAAAGAGAGAGAGATTTAGAAGCTCTAAGACAGTCTTGATATCATTTGCTAGTATTAACCCTAAAATGGCTTTCATCCTATGATGAAAGGCATATCAGTTAGATCTGCTGATAAAATACAGAAAAATAGCAGAGTAGTTAAAACTTCTAAAATATATAAAACTACATGATCCATGTTCAGTGATTCTTTTCCCACTTCAGGAAAGATAGAGATTCCAGATGATCAAAATTTTTGCAAGGATGTTGAAGTCATAGTTTGAAACAAGAAGGAGGAATTCTGTCTGATTAATTTCCATGTCTTTGGTATCTAGCTCTGTGCTGCCACAGAGTAGGTTACTTGGTTTGCTCTGGAGGTTGCTAAACAGGTGCACATGTGTTTCTTAATAAACTCAAACCAGATTTCCACATTTCGAATGTTTTCGAATGAGAGAGACGTCCTGACCTGACAGTCCTCACTGGTTACTGCTTGCAGACTCCTCGGTGGGTGTGTTCACTCAGAAAACCAAATTACAGATCTGAACACAGTTGGGTGGAGACAAGATTAGAACAAAGGGAATGAGATTGAATGTTACTTAAGGGATATTTCTGTCCTTAGGGTTGCCTGGTGAATTGCCATTCAGCCTTTCAGTGATAGTTCTTTTTTTTTTTAATTGTTTAGCTTTTAAAATGTTCATTAGATTAGGGCATTCTTTTCCTAATTAATACATGAGAATCAATAATTCTACAAAAATAGTTTTCCTATTGTTCATATGCAAGATACTCTGCCATGTGTTGAGGTTGGAGGGAAAAAAAAGAAGCTATCAAGACATTTGCAATGTAGTAAGGAAGATTATCATTCAATGACAACTCATTTACCTCTAGCTCCATTTATAATGTTCCTTTCAGTTAAAAGCATCTTTTTACGACTCCTGCTGCAATATGGAATTTCATCATGTGGTTATTTTATTTTAGTTATATTTGGGGTTACTTCCTTGCATGTTTTAATCACTTCAGTTAGCTGTCTCTAATTAATACTCAAGAGATATTATTTCAAAGATGGTCTGAGAGGTAGTTCTCCCCATTACCTAAACCTGCATTAGACTTAATGCCAAAAAACTAACTAGATACACAAGACTCTCAGGCCCATTTTCTTGTGGACTTTGAGTCATCATAGCTCTTCAATATTTGTTTAAAAATACCACTTCTTGAAGCCAGGCACGGTGGCTTGTGCCTGTAAGCTTCAGCCTATGAAGTGGCTGGGGCTAGGGTTCGTGGTTCGAGTCCCACTTGGGGCAACACAGTGAGACCTAGTCCCTAAAAATAGCTGGGCATGGTGGCACGTGCCTGTAATCCCAGCTACCCGGGAAGTTGAGGCTGGGGATTGCTTGAGTCCGTGGTACCCCGGGCAACGTGAGCCTGAAGTTCCATGGGCAAAAATAGTGAGACCTAGTCTCAAAAAAAAAAGAAAAAAGTCACCTCTTTATATTTCTGTTATATCACCAAGAATACAAAAGGAACAATTAAATATCTATTAAATGCTGGATCTAAGCTGGAGTCAATAACAAGATGAAATTGTTCTCAGATATGACATTTCAATGATTAGGGGAAAATAGGTCAAAACCTTTCTATCAAATTGTTAGACAAAGTTTTTATAGTTGGCAAGGAATAATCTATCTCTTCTAAAGGTAAAAATGAAGGAACATTCTATTTAACTAATGAGGTATAGTAGTGATCATAAGGTTATTACTGTCTTTAATATGTATTAAGACTTTTTCTCTGGTATTAAGAAAACGACATGCATGTGTGTGTACTCATATGCACACATGTAGTTAGTGCAGTTTTGTAACTGAATTTAGACTCAGTGTCAGAGCCAAAAGGAAAGGACCATGGAGATCATTCCATCCAAAGCACTACATTTCCAGAAGAGACTACCAACACCTGAAGGAGTGACTTGTGCATAATAATTAGTAGCCTCCTTGAAATTAGATTAAGGGTCACATTATGCCCACTGTTGTGTCTCCTCAGGTATGCTATGTGTTTTTCACTATGTCACCTACTCTCTATTACTGAGTGCTATGTAAACTTTTTACAGCAAGAGGAAGAAGCAGATTAGTGTATGCATAGGAGAAGGTATGTTTAAACTCAGGAATTTCATTCATCAAGAATGTCTAAAATCCAGGCCAAGCATGGTGGCACATGCCTGTAAACGGCAGCCTAGGAAACCGCGGCAGGGATCAGGGATCGTGGTTCGAGTCCCGCTTGGAGCAACGTATCAAGACCTAGTTCCAAAAAAATAGCTGGGTGTGGTGGTGCGTACCTGTAATCCCAGCTACCTGGAAAACTGAGGCTGGGGATTGCTTGAGGCCGTGGCACCCCGGGTAACGTGAGCCTGCGATTCCACAGGCAAAAATAGTGAGACCTAGCACGGTGGCTCGTGCCTGTAAGCTTCAGCCTATGAAGCGGCCGGGGGTAGGGATGGCGGTTCGAGTCCCGCCTGGTGCCCGTAGTGAGACCTAGTTCCAAAAATAGCTGGGTGTGGTGGCGCACGCCTGTCATCCCAGCTACCTGGGAAGCTGAGGCTGGGGATTGCTTGAGTCTGTGGCCCCTTGGGCAACGAGAGCCTGCGGTTCCATGGGCAAAAATAGCGAGACCTAGTCTCAAAAACAAGCAAAAAACAAACAAACAAAAAAGAATGTCTAAAATCCCACCATCATGCCATGTGAAATTCTTTGTACTTTTTAGTAACTGCAGATGTCGTTCCTGGATTGATTTCTTCATATAAACACTTCACTAATAAAGCGTTTGATGTATACCCTTTATAAATTCAAGACCAAAAAAAATGTGAAGATATGCTTTGGGGAAATTAAATACTTTATTTCGAAGAAAATATTGGTGGTTTTCAGAAATGTTGGATAATTGGGGCGGGGGTATGATGTTTTTAAAGGGTAGGTATTTGAATTGGTGTGTGTTAAATACAGTAACCTATGTTTAAGAATATCTGGCTCAAGAAGGATACTCTAAACTAAAAGAAGAATTTCATTTGCTATTAACAATACATTTTCTTGAATAATTCTATGGTCAGCTTGATCAAATTCTATTCAGATTGCTTCCTTTAATTATAATAATTGCATTCATGTATGAAAATAAGTGGGGACCTAAGAAAAAGAAAACATTACTGAATAGAAGGTGTTGAAATTTCAAATGAAAATCCAAATTCTTTTATTTAAAAAGTTATTATCAAATAATTATGCCTCTTAGGACTTTGGCTCTCTCTCCCTCATTACCTTCTCCTCATATATCAGTTTTTCCCCCAGAATAGGTAGCATTATTTCTTTGATACATACTCTTAAAATTATAGTAGCACAAAATTAAGGTTACTTATATAGTCATGTTAAACAATTGCATTACCTGGGGCTGTATTTATTATATATTAACTAAAAAATTGTTACTGAAGATGGTAGCTTAAGTTCGGCTGTGATTTATAATTTAATCAGTTAATTCATAAAACTCTTTGATGAGACACTAACTCTTCCTCCATTTTTTTTCTTGTTTGTGTTCTTTCTCTTTTACAAAGATCTCAACAGCAATGGATTCATTTGTGACTATGAACTTCACGAGCTTTTCAAGGAAGCAAATATGCCGTTACCAGGATATAAAGTGAGAGAAATTATTCAAAAACTCATGCTGGATGGTGACAGGAATAAGGATGGGAAGATAAGTTTTGATGAATTTGTTTATGTAAGTATGTGAAAATCCACCATTATTAAAAGTAATGATTGCTCTTTTGTCTAGTGGGATCTTATAGTACTATTAAGTTACTGAATATATCATATTAGTACTGTTACAGCTAATAAAATTTCTCCTATCCTACTTGTTAGTAGGTAGACTGGAGGGCAGTCTGGAACCACCCAAACCTGTATGTTATAAATGGGTTCTGCCATACACTTCATAAATACAAAGCAGATTCTTAGTGTGTAAGACTGTCAATAGACCAGACTTTGAATAGAATGTGTGGATAGCACATAGAGAGAAGAGAAGAATGAATAATAGTTTTTAAGAAAACATCCAGTATTACCCATCCACAGCCAAACAGGGTTGCCCAAAATGGGGCCACTGAGGCACAAAAGTTTGTCACAAGTCTCAGGAACCTTCTGATGGGGAGCCAGGGGAAAAGAGCAGAAGGGGTAGGTCAGTCTGGAACCAAAGGAGCAAAATCGAAATACAAGTCAAGATAATGGCTGCCATTGTCAGCCTCCCCAAGGGTCTCTCACCAACATCTGTCAATTTTAAGTGCCTCCTTCCACATACCCAAGTCTCTGGTGCAAGTTGAAAGCCGAGAAGCAATCATGTCTTCTTCACTTATCTTTACTCCACTTACCTCCTCCAAATCTTCTCTCCAATTCGCTCCTGAGTCCTTTTTAGCTGCTTTTAGCTCCTCCTCACTAATTTACTCCACCCTTCATTAGCTGAGGCAAGAAACATGGAACCTCCCCATTTTGGATTATACTGTTACTTATCCACTAAATTGAGTTAATTCTATTAGCCAATTGAGTATCTTAATGAAAGAACTGAGAAAAAGCACATTGATAGAAGCAAAAACATAATGCTGACTGAGGAATATGAGCAATCAGTTTCCTCAGGGATGACATCAAAAAACATTTTTCAAGGTGCTAAATGACATCCTTTGAAGTACTCTTTATATCTCCTTTGTAAAACAACATGCTCCCAAATTATCCCCAGTCCCCTTTTTCCCCCACCTCCCAAATCTTAATGGTAGCACCTTGATTCACTTGGAAACCTCCTCAATCGAGCTTTCTGAGGTAAAAGATGTAGTGTTTAACTCTGGGGTGAAAATTTTGGAAAATGAAAGTTCTATGCGTCTTTAGTCTTTTGAAAGAAGCATTATTATTTTTTTGGTTTGCTTCTTTACTATCATTAAAGATTGTTCAAGGTTAGGAATTCATTTCTCAATTCTCCACCCATCCTCAAGCATCTACCTTATTGTTCTGTACTTAGTGCTATGAGAGTATATGTATAGCATTGGTTCATAGTAAGGCTTAATACTTTTAACTGCCCGTAATGCCGAGATTTTCTAGACATGTGCCATTTTCAGTCTAAATTCATTGACACAGTACTTGAGAGATGTAGTGAAGAATAGCTGTTGAATTTTCCTATGACTAAGACCACTCTTAAGACATTTATTGTTTTTATTTATATTTTTTAAGGATGAATTTGTTTTTATCTAATCAGGTGTTCCATACAGTAAGTATATTATTGCAAACAGATAATTAGTGTACAATATTTGTTACAAACAACCTAGCACTCTTTCCTCCTTTTCCATGATTTTTTTTTTGTCCCATGACAGCTGAAATGGTAGCACATGCTCCCATTGGAAACATTGGCTCTGTGCTGTAGCAAGTGAAGTAATGATATGGTCTCTCCTATTAGAAATGGCTCCTTTAGCATTCAAGCAAATTTACTATTGATGTCTATTCAGCTGGTAGCATTTTGTGGGGGTATTACTGTTTTAAAAATGCAGATGTGTGTCATAATTTAATGATATAATTTTTGCCATTTTCTTTTGAATACTGATTTCTTCCCCACCATTTTTTGTCTCCAGTTATTGCCAAAGCCTTTTGTTTTGAATTCTGTGTTCAATAGTAAGTTGCAATTCACTTGCAATTTGAGCGCTTGCATGTCCCCTGATGTATAACTTGCTCCCTTTGTAACTGCATGATTAGTTGTGAATTTAAAGTAGCTTAGAACAGTAGTTAGCTATGATTGGTTGCTGTTGATATGATTTGCCGCTCAGAATTTTTTTAATCTATTACAAAGAATAGGCCTAAACAATTAAGATTTGCGCTATGCCAGTATTATTAAGGACAAAATTGTGGAAGTGTCTGAGAAAAATGATTTTTGCATATTTTCAAACCTTGCAGATTCTGCACAGCTTTTGTGGCTTTTAAATGAGGAAATATGATTATTAAAAATTAAAGATCATATGTAATCATTTTGGCACACCCAGGGGTTTTTTGAAGTTGTGATCCTATACCTGTAAATCATATTATTTGTAATAACTAATACTATCTAATCAATAAAATAAAATATGGCTTCACAGAAAATTTAAAACAAAAAGATAGAAATAATAATGAGGACATTGTAAGTGAAAATAAAAATGATTCAGTTGGTAGGAATTGATATAATTGTGTTCTTTTAGTTTTCAGATCAACAAAAATAAGCCTGGGTTCCTGAAAAATGAAGGGACTTATACAACATTGCACAGAGAGAACTAGTGACTTTTTTCCAGTTATCCCACTTTTATTCAAGAAATTTGAACCAGGAAGGATAATTTCAAACTGATAAACTACCTTGTTCACTGAAAGAAAGTTGGGCCTTTAACCAAATGTCTGTCCACTCTATCCAACTTGTCATCTCTGAAACATCTCCAAATTGTGGAACAAGAGATGGGTAGATCTTAGTTATCTAAAAAGAAGGAGGAAGCTTTGTTCCTAGGAGTCAGGTATTGTTGTGTGTTATTTGTAAAAGGTAAATCTCTTCTGTGAATTCATTTCTCGTACCTTGTGTCTGACTGCCAACAAGGTATTAACATATGGAAATGTTCTTGTTCCCTTAAGTTTTTGCTTTTCATTTGCTTTTTAAAAATTACTGCTTCAGAGATCTTAAGTACGAACAGATTAGAAATAAAATCAGTATGTTAATTTTGGAGAATACCTATAGGGCAGAAAAGAGTCACTGAATTGTATATAAACTTCAGACATTGAATTTGCTACTCAAATTTTGTTTCTTTTAAGTATTCAAGACTAAATTACTGCATTTTTATACTTACAAGATAATAGTAGTTGGGTTTTTTTAAATCTATAAAGAGATTGATATGGCAATCTAGTCTTTCAACAAAATGTCAGCATTAAACTTATTTTCACCATGAGAATGTCACTCATTCTTGATGTTAATAAGTTGTTGACCAGTTTTAGGTTTCTTAATTGTAGCCTGTATTGTACAGGCCCTCATGGGATTATATAACTTCATATAAATAAAGTGCTCAGCACAGTGTCAGATAGTAAATACTATCTTGTTGTTGGGGGTAGTTAATTCTAGTTTTTAAAAAGCAGTGTTCTTTTTCTTAGTGTTACCGAGTTTAGGCCTACAACAGATTCCTTAAAAAAAGGAAAAAATTCAAACCTGTTACATTACAAATGAGCTCAAACACTGGAAACTAGTCAAAAAAGTTTTTTTGCACTTCTTTTAAAATTCTTTCCTATTTTCCCTAATAGTTTAGTCTTTTAATTATGGTAACATTAGGATCATCCTCCCTATCAGGGTCTTTCCTTCTTCTTAAGTCCTATGCCTCTGAGATACTTCCGCAGGTCCTGTGCCGAGCTAATGCTGGGGTCAGAAGAATTTACCTGGTTACTGAGGGACATTGAGAGAAAAGAAGCATATATATTCCATAAAAGAGATTGGGACAGATGTATAGACGCAGAATGAGCATTGTACATCAGGAGTTTGTTCACACATGATAAAGGCCAGTCCTTCCTCATAGAGGGAAAACAGCTCAAAACAGTGAGCTCATTAGTTTCACAACAGGCAGCTGTGAAAAGAATCATTGAGAACACTCTAGCACAGTAGTTGGCCTTGTGTTATCTCTGATATCATAGATTCTTGTTAAACTAAAGCTTATACTCAAACAATTTTATCATCCTCTCCTGTGATTTCTTTACTAAAGTAAAGAATAAAATGCAGCTTCTCATGAAGTAAATCAACAGATGTTCAGTTATCTCATCTCTTCTTAATTCTTTTAAATCTCAGGAACAGAAGATGATAGGATGAAACTGGAAATTTGAACTTGGCTGGAATAATTTATATTAAAGTACTTACAAAATGAGGGTCATGTAACTTTTGTAAGATAACTGGAAATGAACTAACTTAATTGTAACTTTTTATTTCATGCCCAAGCATCAGGAGTTTAACTAGAACTATGTAAATTGCATTAGGATATAGCACACAAGACATTCTTTTTAAATGACTGTATTATTCTTTTCCATGACGTATACAAATTTAGATTTATTTTCAGCTGAAGTTGTCATCATGGAAACAACTTAATTTTTATGAACAAATAATCTTGAGGCAATGCAGCCATAATGAAAAAACAAAAAACTTTTCATATCTTTCTGAAGAAGGAACATTTTGGACATTTTGTTGTTGATTTATGATCAACAATAAAATGATTTATGATCTATTAGTCATGAGGAAATGCAGACATTTCAGATTTTAATTTACTAGATAATGTTTTATTAAATAAAATAGAGTTCAGATGGTGATAGAATAGTGAATATTGTTTTGTCATTAAGCAGATAGTTACAAGAGAGGAAGCTAATAGTGCATATTGTGTCACAATTGACAGTTACGTTCCCAGGTAACTATGCTGCTTGTAGAGTCATGCATGATTTAATGATAGGGATCCATTCTGGAAAATGCTTTGTCAGGTGATTGAGTCTCAGTGTGAAGGTCACGGAGTATAAAGATCCACACCTAGATGGTAGAGCCCATCATACACCGAGGCTCTGTGGCTTAGCCAGTTGGGACCACTGCCATATTTTCAGCCTATTGATGGCTAAAAAGTGTTGAGCAAAGCATGTCTGTATGATCTTGGCTGGCGAGTTAAGGTAAATGAAATGAAATGAAATCAAACTGAAAAAAATCAGAATGGAAGTAAAAATAATTTTAATAATTTGAAAATTACCCAGAGGGCAGGTATCAACTTTAACACTGTTGATACGAAACAGGAATATTTTCCTAAATGAAACTGAGTTAGAAGGCCAAGGAAACGCAGGATTTAAGAAAGTTAAGGTGAAAATATGACTTTGTGATACAACCGCTGACAGTTCATAAAGCAAATTTTCAACCAGTTATTAAAAGTCACTCTCTAGGTGGATTACTTACAAAAAGATGCCTCCCTGGAAAGATTAAATATAAAAAAGGACTCCTTCTTTTGACCCACTGTAGTTTTGTGCAAAACATAAGGCCCTGTTCATGGAGTAGGGATAGATTTCAGTTTCTGCTTGTACCTGCTCTTATAGGCAACCTGAACTTCTTGTTCTGTGAACTTCAAAGACTGCAGGTGTGTGTGTCCATAATGCAAAAGGACTTGAAACTATTTTTATTCAGCAATTTTTCCATAATTGAATTTATGAATTTATTTCAGTAAATTCACTTATGTGTTCTAAATATCTTTTAAAGAAATTGTATGAAGATGCTACAACTTGTTCTTGTTTTGTTGGCAGTGTCTAATTTAGCTATGCACATTGGCAGATAGAGAACATATTTGGGGCTAGGTAAATTCCAGTATTTAAAAAGTATATAGACAGGCTTTAGAAAAGTCCGTTCAGTGGCCAGGCATGGTGGCGCATGCCTGTAAGCAGCAGCCTAGGAAGCCACCAGGAATCGCAGTTCGAGTCCTGCTCAGGGCAACATAGTGAGACCTAGTTCCAAAAAAAAAAATAAAATAAATAACTGGGCGTGGTGGCACGTGCCTGTAATCCCAGCTACCTGGGAAGCTGAGGTTGGGGATTGCTTGAGTCCGTGGTACTCCGGGCAACATGAGCCTGAGGTTCCACGAGGAAAATAGCAAGACCTAGTTCCACGGGAAAAAATAGCAAGACCTAGTCTCAAAAAAAAAAGTCCATCCAATCTATTGGGTTAGAGAATGATGTGAAATGTGCTTTGTTACAATTTGCTCTTACACAACTACAGCAGAATGTACAAGTTAGTTTCATCAGCCATTTCCAGGGAAGACAAACTAGACTTCCTAAATGCTCAAACAAGACAATCACTTCTTGTGTTTATTTCCAAGAATCATCTATTCCTGCTAACTTAATGCAACTTTTTCATCTTATTCTATAAATGTTGATTGAAAAGACTTTTACTGAGCCACCCCATTATACTGACAAATAAGTTTTGTGGTTGAGACATAAATTTTCATCTAAGAATTGTGGCTAAAGAAGAGGGATCTCTCAGCCTTTTCTCTCCAGAAGAACAAAGCCTTCCTTGTTTGTAGAAATTTAACAGATTTACCTGTGCCTTTGAACCACTCTGGTTTATCCGCTTCAAGCAGATTCAATGCATGTGCCACTTAATGTTTTTGACAAGTGTGTGCAATTGACTTCCTTGGTGCTTCATTTTCAGTGGCAGAATTATAGTACTTGTTTTAAAATTGCAAATCCCATATATTTTAATGCTCATCACCTCTGGGAGAGCATCAAAGATGATAAATATGATTGTTGTTCCTAATTTAAATTATTTGTGACTCAACCTATATTTTAATTAATAGATTTTCCAAGAAGTAAAAAGCAGTGACATTGCCAAAACTTTCCGCAAAGCTATCAACAGGAAAGAAGGAATTTGTGCTCTGGGAGGAACTTCAGAGTTGTCCAGTGAAGGAACACAGCATTCTTACTCAGGTAATAGTTTCAGCTTGCAAAAGGGTAGCACAATGAAATAAGTAGGGTGTTTGCTCTAATGTCAGGGAGGGACTTTAGAAGAACAGTGTGTCCTACATAAGAATAGAGTCCTTTGAAACCTGTATTTTTCCTTCAGACTAGTACTTGCCATACTGGCATTGTAAGTATTTGTTATATGTGCAATGATAGACTTTGTCACAGAAGAGTCCCTATAATATAAATGTAACATTAAAAGAATTTTATAATTGACTTAAGAATCAGTTAACCTTGCTTTATTATTTTTGTTAAATTATTTAATCCATAATAACCACATATTGGTGACACATTGTTTAGCACTACTACACTTTTATGTTAGGCTTCAGGGTCAAATAGTTAACCTGAGATATGATCTAATTTTTCTTCTTCATCAAATTTGTTAGAGGAAGAAAAATATGCTTTTGTTAACTGGATCAACAAAGCTTTAGAAAATGATCCTGATTGCCGACATGTTATACCCATGAATCCCAACACTGATGATCTGTTCAAAGCTGTTGGTGATGGAATTGTGCTCTGGTAAGATCTTGGCTTATTTTATATCCATATTTCCAAAAATAATCTTTGACATAACTGATATATTTCTCTTTTTGGATATTTGACTTCACCTCAGGAAATAATTAGAACTGAAAATTGTTGGATTCTGTGCATTTCATCTCATCTCTAGGTCTGTCTGTGAAAGTATCACTAAAATATTAATCTTAAAAGTTAGTCATTTAGGCCAGGCATGGTGGCGCATGCCTGTAAGTGGCAGCCTAGGAAGCTGCAATCGGGGGCACATAGCGAGACCTAGTTCCAAAAAAATATAGCTGGGCATGGTGGCACGTGCCTATAATTCCAGCTACCTGGGAAGCTGAGGCTGGGGATTGCTTGAGTCTGTGGTACCCCGGGGCAACGTGAGCCTGCTGTTCCACGGGCAAAAATAGCGAGACCTAGTCTCCAAAAAAAAAAAAATCAATTAGATGGGGAAAGGAAGCTCTCAGATTCCAATTTCTCAGCTCTGAGCAATCAGAGCATTACAACTTTGTTGAACATAGCAGGCCAGTATCTTTTTATTTTAAGTACCATAGCTTCCCAAAAAGAGAAAAAAAGGCTAGTCTTTAGTTCTCACTGTCCAATTACTTATTTATGAAAAATGCATTTGGCACTGTTGCCAAAGCCAACAGTATCTTGGCAGAAATAGTAGGAGATTATTGATTCTTAGTCAGTTGATGGTCTTTTTTTTATAGAGCCTGAGTAGCACAGTGGTTAAGAGCATATTCCACAAGTGATGCATGTGGGTGCATATTCAAGCTCTGCCACTTTAATCAAGATGATCAAACCCCTTGCATTTGCATTTCCATACATTATGATCCCAGGATAACTATACTTCCCTTGCAGCACTGTTGTAAGCATTCAACGACTTGCCTGTAGAGTGTTTAGAAAGCACAATGAGCTTGATTCAGATGACAGCATAAAAAATTCCTTTCTTTTTCAATAAGGTCATTTTTGTTTTGTTTTTTTAAGTCAATGTAAAAAATGTAAGATATCCCCTGTTTTGATAGGCTCTCAAAACATAAAATCCCATACATTTTAATAAAAATAATCATGATGTACTATTTAATATTTTGAGTTGGCATGGAAAGAAGCTTGGTTTTCTCTATGCAGACTAAAAAACTTTAGGGCAGCATCTAGCTCCAAATTTTACAAATGAGATTCTAATAAAGAATCTAATCAAATTAGTAAAACCTTTCTTTCCCCATTGCTGTGTTACCAGGGCCAAACACAGTACCTCCCTCATCATTCAGGCATTTGGTAAATATTTGCTTAGTGAAAGAATCTCATGCTCAGTAATTTTACCTTCATGTATAAATGGTAATTTTTAATTGTGTATTATATAATTTAGAAGAGATATAATTTCACTGTGGAGCATAGTCTGTCCTTTTTTTTTTTCCCTTTTAATTTCTTACATAGGTAAATGGTTGTGGATGCCTTCCCTTCCCTCCCCCCTCCAACACCTCTTGTGTTCACTCAGTCTCCTCTCGTTCTTTGCTGAGTTATGTTGAGTTCATTGGTCTCTTCCTTTTCTGTGGCTGTGTCCACTTGCCAGGTGAGGGACTGTGTTCCTTGGAAACAGCAAATCGTGCTCGGTGTTTTGTAGTAGTTCTAGCTTTACGTTGGGCAGTCAGTCCATGCTCATTTGAGGTTTATCAGTATCTTCTTGCTACTGGCTGCCCTCTCCAGTCCAGTCTCCTTGCCAATCCACTGCCTCTGCGCTCCATATCTCTGATCTCTGGTTAGGGGTCCTTGCCCTCAGCCATTGTCAGTGAAGAGGTTTCTCGATGTGGGCAGGCATCCACTGATGGACCTTGCAGGTCATCTCCTCTTGTCAGTTTGCAGATTTGCTGTGAAGCCAATGCCCTGACTCTGCGGTCCTCCTCTCCCAAGGCTCCGGGAGGGCGCCATGTTTCCTTGGGTGGCAAGTCCTATAATGGGGTTTTGATTCATCCATTACCAGTGAAGCTCTATGTGCAGTGTTGTGATAGGTCTTTACCACGGTTGTTTCTCCAATTCAGTATGTACTGTCTTTCTGAATGATCTCTGTCCTGTGTCCCACACATGTGTATGAGCAGGCTCTTTATCTGGTCCCTCACCCATTCTGTGTCACTATTGTGGAGTGAGAGTGAAATAGCAAAGGTGTCCTTACCCCCCCACCCCCACCCCTGGCTATTCCTGGACTCTGGGTGGACCAGTCTTGCCCCTGCGCTGGTCCGATCCAGGGCTCCCTCGCCGGTCCCCTGGTCCCTCTTACCTGCCAGCTTGGTGGCAGAGGGTGCCCAGTGGTTGCTGAATGGATGCCAACCAAGTCATGTTGGCAGGGCGCCTGCCGATCAGGGCAGAAATAGTACCCCACCAGCCAAACTGGCCAGAGCTTCCATAGTCTGTTCTTAACATTTATTGAATAAAGTTTTTGAGACCTATGTTATGCATACTAATAAAACAGTGAGGAAAATTTTTAAAAAATTAAAATGACAGAAAAAAATATATGCCCAAATCCCCCACTAGAAATACCCAATTACTCTAAGCATTTTAGTCTTTTTTGGTAATTTGAATTTTTCAAATGTATAATTTTTGTCATCAACATAATAAAAGCCGTATAGTGCATGTTTTTTAGAATACATGAGATATGTAAAAAGAAATGAATACTTACAAATACTTTAAAAATTAAAGAACTCCTTTTAAAATTCTTCTTTCAGTAAAATGATCAACCTTTCAGTTCCTGATACAATTGATGAAAGAGCAATCAACAAGAAGAAACTTACACCTTTCATTATTCAGGTATGTGTAGCTGGCCCCTTCCTCTTCCATGAAACCACTATTTGAGGACCTGTTTATAAACCATGAGCTCTTCACTTTTTGTCTTCTCATTTGACTTGCTTAACAACCTGATTTCTTGGGATTATTATCCAGATTTTACAAAAAGGAGAAATGGGACTCAGAATATTATCTGAGCAGTGTCCAAGGTTAATGTTGGAACTGAAGTTCAATCATAAGTCTAACTCCAAAGCCTTACAATCTTTTTTTTAACATGTGCTTAAACATGCAGAAATCAGCAAAATATATTTAAGCTCATAGATAATTTGCTTGCTTAAATAATAGAGCATTTTTCTTTTCTATCAAGTGAGTATGAGATTATAAAGTAGGAAAATTTCCTCATATAGGAGTACCTCTTGGGATGTGGAGATTGATAACTCTTAGAACTCTTTCAGGTTCATGCAGCCAACATCTAAAATTCTCATTTAGGCATTTCTAGAAATAGGACCCCTTAGTCATCAGCTCGTTTCTTAGTGTCACTGTACTTCAAAAGCAACCAAGTAAAAATACCAAGTTTACTTTCCATGGAATTCTGGAAAAGACAATGTTAATTAGGCTAAGATTTATCTTAGCTTTGCTTTCAACACCCAAATCTGGAAATTGTTTTCTGTGGATCAAGTATGGATCATTGAGTATTATTTTCACTGAAAGGAGAAATAGACCTCTTTTAAAATGGAAACGTCAACAAGCAAGTGTGTAAATTGGCTGTCTTGCAGGAAAACTTGAACTTGGCACTGAATTCTGCTTCTGCCATTGGGTGTCACGTTGTGAACATTGGTGCAGAGGATTTGCGGGCTGGGAAACCTCATCTGGTTTTGGGACTGCTTTGGCAGATCATTAAGATTGGCTTGTTCGCTGACATTGAATTAAGCAGGAATGAAGGTAATGGAAGTCATTATTTAAAAGTTGTTTATTGGGTTTTTTCAAGTCGTGCGGACTGTCATGCTTTTGCTTAATTGAGGTGATTAGATAATAACTAGAATTAACATAAGGTAATGCTATCGTGTTATTCAGGAAAACAGCCTAATTATAACTTTCTTCTTCAGTAGTAATTAACATTTGTCTGACACTTTAGAGTTCATTTTACAATACAGACTTGCAAAGAGAGTTGAAGGAGTTTGCCAGGATACCCAAACTTGATACTTATTCATTTCTGCAGTGCTCCTACAGCCCCACCTCATCATCACCCTCAATTCCACCACTGTGCACTAGTTTGTTTTTTTTTTTTTGAGACTAGGTCTCGCAGTGAAACCGCAGGCTCACATTGCCCGGGGTTCCACAGACTTAAGCAATCCCCAGCCTCAGCTTCCCAGATAGCTGGGTTTACAGGTGTGCGCCACCACTCCCAGCAATTTTCTTTGGGACTATCTTTGGGACTAGGTCTCGCTACGTGCCCCCAGTGAGTCTCGAACCGCGATCCCTGGCCCTGGCCACAGCTTCCTAGGTTGATGCTTATAGACATGCGCCACCATGACCGGCCTAGCTCCTATTTTTTAATACCTTTTCTGTTTTAGCATCAAACTAGGTCTCTTCAGACATACTCTGACCTACTCTTGATGGTCTCATTTCCTGAATCAGCAGAAGCAACATCCTTAGAGTGCACAGGTTTTTTGATCACATCTTGGATCACTTACAATACCATTGCCAAGGGGTTTTAGGAAGTACTCCATCATCCTCTCCCTATAAAGTTTAGTATATTAACACCACACCAAGCATACATATTCTGTTCCAGAAATCATCATCTCAATCCTCATTTACTGTGGAGGAAGAATATATATTTGGATTTCTGAGCATTTTCAAGGTCTCATACTGGTCTATCAAGTCCTATTATGCACATTTATCCATTACAAGACAGTTTTACACTTTCAAACAGTCCATTCAGAGAATCCTCATTTGAAAACTAACATTCTCATTACGGCAGTTCTTCGTAGTGGTGTTTGAAGTTCATTGAAAAAAGAAAAGGAGACAGCAAAATAAAATTAGTAAATGATTTCTTTTTTCTTTTCTTTTTTTTTTTTTTTTTTTTTGAGACTAGGTGTCGCTATTTTTGCCTGGGGAACTGCAGGCTTACGTTCCCCGGGGGACCACAGACTCAAGCAGTCCCCAGCCTCAGCTTCCCAGATAGCTGGGATTACAGGCGTGCGCCACCATGCCCAGCTGTTTTTTTGGGACTAGGTCTCGCTCCGTGTCCCCAGTGGGACTCAAACCGCGATCTCTGGCCCAGGCTGTGGCTTCCTAGGCTGCCACTTACAGGCATGCAACACAATGCCCGGCCCAAATGATTCATTTTTGACAAAGTTCCAGGTGCACTGATTGATGTTAAGCTATTTATCCCTTTGTAGCTTTTGACCCAGCAAATGGGAAGTGGAAGGAAGCTTCTACATAAATGTCCATTCTGCCTCTGCCCTCACTTAAAATGATGTAAAGTGGGGGCCATGAAAGATAAAATTTGCCTGACAGAGTAACTTATCCTTAACAATCAAGTGGTTTTAGTCTTCTTAATCAAAATAAATATTTTATTTGTCACTGATGTAATTACTGCAGAAAGACTACATAACTTCTTCATAAAACAGTGCTTAAATTTAGATAGCTCTTTATGAAAATTCCCAATATTCTATTTATTACTAGTGGGAATATTTATTCAAAAAGTCTTGGTTTCTCCACTTATTTAGTTCAGCCAAAAAAATTATATATATAATTATATATATATATGTGTGTGTGTGTGTAGAGAGAGAGAAAGAGCGAGCACACTTTACAAGTTAGATGCTATAGAAAATATGAAGTTGAATTATGCTCCTTTTAAGATAAATTCAACTCTTCAAACGTTAACTATACATAAATAGATACCATATTTATATAATCCTTTAATCCTTTTAAAAATACTCCCCAAAGGACAGTTTATGTAAATGTGGGACATAATGTGAAAAAGCTGATTTTAAAACCTACACTTTCCTTCTTTGGTATTTGTAGTGTGAAGAATAATAAAGAAAAGAGTAAATTATTATGTATATTTGCTGTGTATACTCGTAATAAAATGCACCCATCTGTATCATGTCATTATCTACTAATATATTTATCTTTTATTAGACAATGAGTACCTGAAAAACAGGAACTAGGTCATACTAATTTTCACACCTCCATTAATTAACAGAGTGTCAACAGCCTGAAAGAATTGTAATGACCATGATCTTTTTTTTCTATAGCCTTGGCTGCATTACTTCGGGATGGGGAGACTTTGGAAGAGCTTATGAAATTGTCTCCAGAAGAGCTTCTGCTTAGATGGGCAAACTTTCATTTGGAGAACTCCGGCTGGCAGAAAATCAACAATTTCAGTGCGGACATCAAGGTAAATGTGCAAAGAACTATAACACTCTGTCGGGGTCTGGCAGGAATATAGGTGACTTGGGAGATTTCATTTCAGTTTAAGAGAGACGGTGCTATCAGTACATTGGCAGCTTTGTTGCCTTTTGGCCTCAAAGGTAGATTTTAATAGAGAGGTGAGCCAAGTAAGGAGCACTAGCACCAAGTCTAGCTTTCATTTTGTAGAACAGGAAAAAAGTTCTTAATCCTGGCATTCTATATTCTGCCCACCTTTGGGCATGGAATATAATGGGTGGCCATGACTATTCTTTCCCTTCCTGTCTTTGCCAGGCTTTATTGTAACCTGCTGCTAAACACCTAAAAGGAAAAAAAAAAGGGCCTCGAGATTCCTCTTCCCCTTTCTTATTTGGCTTTTCTCCTGTCATGTTCTATACCTTTGGACACTGGGTTGTTGAAGGTTGTGATGAGCTCTTATGTATATGTCTGTGACTCATCCTCTAACACAATGCTTGGCACATAAAATCTGTGATTATTTCTTGCACGAATTAGAATTTGCAAATGCAGCTCACCAAGAGTAGGAAGGAAAAATTAGCAAAGGAGGGAGGCATTGACAGTGTTCATTTACCACATTTGTGGCCTTTGGCGTCTCAGGGAGAGAGCACCAAAGTGACTTTAGCAAATAGCATGGCATTCTCACTAACTTGACTCTTCAACATCCAGATAGTAGGACGCAGGAAACAAACTCAAGGATTTTTACCAGATGTCACTCATCAGTGGGCCTATAAAACAAGTCTGTGATCAGATCAAACTGAAAGGAAATATTAGACTATTTGTGTTATTGATTTCATCAGTGAGAGTTAAAGATAACTTATAAGACCAAATGGAATCCCCACCCCTTTTAACTTGTACCAGGGCATATTGTGCTTATGCTTTCGAGGTGTTCCCCAAAACCATCTGTAAATGAAGTCTATGTTTTGGGACATATCCTAAATCTATTAAAAGCAGTCATATTCACAAATAAAGCCTAATTTGAATATTTTCCAAAGCAAAGGATTATTCACTAATGTGAGCACTATATTCAAGTTCAAATTTTCACCTAGAAAGTCCTTTTTTAAAAAAATTTAAGTTTTTTAGAAAGTCTTTTAAAGGTAGTAAATATGAACTCTGCTAGGTGCTCTTCACCTCTTCTCAGATGCATAAGATTAGATTATGCATTGTCTATGTACCCTTAGGTAATTGCAAGTGTAATCAATTTCATAACAGTAATGTTCTATGTTGTAGAAGGAGATGAGTCTTATACCCACTTGGTATGATACGCATTTGCGGTTCATAAATTGAGAAATGGCTTTCACTATTATTTTCCCCATTCTTAAATCATTCAGGACACTGTGTATCCACCTCACTTGGGTAACTTGACTGTAACTTTCTGGGCAGCTCTCAGAGATTCACATTTGATAGATTTGGGGTTATATTCATTAATCTGCACTTTGACCAACTTCCCCAGGTAATCAGAATGCACATAATTTACAGAATTTACTATTGTAACTGATTCTTTATAGCTTATCTCGACTTCCAAGCCTAAGAAATAGAAAACTATTCTTAGGGAGAAGGTAGTCTTTAGGTATTTCCAGGTTAAGGAGCCTTCATGATGGTTCCCATCCTCTCCTATTCCACAGATACAGAATTTTACATGGCGTGTGTCAAAGATCCTTCGTGTTTTCACCAGTATAATGATTTTCAAGTTGTTTTCTTTGAATTCACCCATGCCATCCCCAGTATGAGCAATGCCACTTTGTTTTATGACTGTTTAGGATTCCAAGTAAAACCATTCAAGTGATGAGAATTCAGAGACTGGAAACAAAAAAAGAAGCTTCTTTGGTTAAGGATCTTCAGAAGATAGTGTTAAATGTGATTTCACCAACTGAAATGATTAGCATTTAAATTTTTTGTCATTTGCATTTGCAATTAAATACATCTTTAACAAAGCTAATCGATATAGGTTATGATATGTATATAGTGTGCTTTGTAATTATGTAACTTGTTTCTTTTCTCTCCCTGTGCTTCCTGGATTTCTTCTATTCTGCTGACTATTCTCTTACTTGCTTTATCTACAAGCTTATTGACTTCAGTAATTCAGTGAAGGTACAAAACTAGTTATGTCTTTAGTTACATTGTTGTATTGATAACTTCAGTAAATTATAAAGCCCCAACAATATCCAGTTCATCTGTACTTAAAGTAGATGTAGGTTAGATAAGAGGAATTTTGGAAGGAAATTTTCTACTAGATTGGAAAACAGATTTGTACCATATATTCTCACAAAATCCAGTGTAAATATCCTTGCAGACATAGAACAATAGGATACATTCATTCCTTGTAATTGTGATCTCACTGGCATTTTCAATTCATTTGTAGGATTCCAAAGCTTATTTCCATCTTCTCAATCAAATTGCACCAAAAGGACAAAAGGAAGGTGAACCACGGATAGATATTAACATGTCCGGTTTCAATGTAAGTAGCTGTTCTTTTCAGTTCTACAGTCTTATAAAATTGTTGGTTTTTTTAATCAATAAAAGAACTTTTATAATTACTTATAGTAGTCTTGACAATTTTAAGCATTATTTTTTAATTAATTTCTATAAATATGGTGCAGAGACAGAAAAGCTAGCTTTTATTTATTTTACTAGTTTATTAATGTGTTCTATAATTACTGGTTTGGACTTGGTTTATGTGGTAGTGTTGGTTTATATGGGTGATAGATATTAAATAGTCAAAGCAAATGTGGGACAATAAACATTAGAAAATAAACTTTTTCTAGGTATTTGTATTATAACCATAGTGATAGATTTAATGGTCACACAGTCATATATACATCTGTAATATTCTTATGTTGAGAGTAGTGTGGATATGTTTATAAATTCCTGATCCCGTGAAATGCAGAGTTGAGAATCACTGTGATAAACCATGTTTCTGTTTACATCACTAATTTTTTAAGTAACCTTTAACATATTCCTTCCTCAAATTGCTCTTGCTTTGTTCATCTATAAAGTCAGAAATTAGACAGATTGTTTACATTCAAATTTCCAGTATTCTGTGGTGCTTGTACCCTTTAGATGTGAATGCATTCTACTAATTTTAAAAATAATCTACATTTGTAGGCCATTATACAACAGAATGAGTGGATTATACTGGCTAAACCATATGTACTGCCTTTCTCAGAATGGAATTTGTAACCAACGAGTGTGTTTATATTTCTTTCCGTTGTGTTAAATGTGAAACTCTTACATGTGGGTCACTCTTGGTATAAATGACAGATTGTCCTGTGCACTAAGGGAGCTGTCTGTGATGACTAGCCAGGTAATCTTATGTCTGGATCAGTGACCCCTGTATACTAATTGATTCTGATAGAGATCTTTTCCAGCCAATCCTCCCTGACTGATCATCTTAAAATACTCTCTTCTTTGTCCTTTCTTTCATTCAAATCATTCAAGGATTCCATGTTGACTCCAGACGCAGTCTGAAATGTTCTGTTAGCATGTAAAGCCCCACACAATCTTGTTCCAGCTCTTGCAAGCAGTGTTACTTCCTGCTCGTCTGTACACCACCCTCCAATACACATACTCATTTTACCACTAAGCCTTTGCTCACACTTTTCTCTTGTTCTTTTGTGCCCTTCTTTGGAACCTAATTTTAAGATCTGAACAGTTTTATCATTTTTCTTGACGAATTTTGGCATGAGAGATGTAATCCCAAGTGAGTTCAAAATATTCTTTACTAAGATATACGATTTGGTGGCATCTAGGGTATTTTGAAGGTACTGCATATTCAACACAGCCATCTTTTTTTTCTCCCTTGCATTCAAAACAATTTTGTAATAAGTAGCGTATGTTGACTGAGAGGAAGTAGAATTATAGATCCAGCCTATCGTTATAGGGAAAGAGTTCTATATTTTTAGTATGGACTTTGAAAAATATCTTATTTTACTTCCACAGGAAACAGATGATTTAAGGAGAGCTGAGAGTATGCTTCAACAAGCAGACAAATTGGGTTGCAGGCAGTTTGTTACTCCAGCTGATGTTGTCAGTGGAAACCCCAAACTGAACTTAGCCTTTGTGGCTAACCTGTTTAATAAATATCCAGCACTAACTAAGCCAGAGAACCAAGATATTGACTGGACTCTACTAGAGGGTAAATACAGGTTTCTTAAATTTTAATGTATGGGAATACAGAGAACAGATGTAGAAACCATGATGATTTAATAATCTTGACTTAATAAGTTTCTTTACCCACTTAACCTTTAGCAAATATCTGCTCACCGTAGACCCAAGTTTTGAGCAAAAAATGGCAACTGGTAGAAGGGCCTGAAACAAGGGATGAAAGGAATCATATAAATATGCTTTTAAAGTGAAATAGTCTAAGGGTCACTTAGTTGAAGGCCACTTAGGAAACCACTGTCTTATTAATATTTCAGAGTTAGATGATTTTTATAAAATCTCATACTAGAAAAATGCACAGGAATGGCCCTATCCCATCATGTGCCATGAAAGCTTGATTCCCCTTGTCTTTACTGTCATCCAAACTACTGTCAGTGTTAGCAAAAATAAGCCAGAAAAAAAAAGAGAAATACTGGATGGTCTCACTTATATGTGGGATATAGGGAAAACAAACAAGCAAATGGACAAGAAAAATTTAAAACTGTAAAGAGAACTGAAGCACAGAGCAAGAGACGGGGAGGAGGGAAAAATCAGGGAGGGATGGGCACAACAGACTAAGATGGCTCACGGGTGTTAAGATGGTGGGAGAACCTTAGAGTAGCAATGATATTATATATATACAATCAATTTTTTATGTAAAATTAAAAAAACAAAATGCACAAGCATAAAATTTGACCTATAAATAGTATTTATGTTGCATTCCTCCACAGTCAAGCTCACTGGAACTAGCTCTAGTTTTTAATATTTGCCTCTTTAAAAAAAGAATAGAAATTAGTTATCTATTAAAGTTTGGAAAAGACAAAATTTACATTGTTCTAGAAATATATGCACGAAATATAGTTTTGAAAAATTAAAAATGCAAATAGTATTTTGCATTAGTGAAAAAACTTTAAATTTTATCATTTCAAAGCTTCAAGGTAATTTGTTGTGGCAACAAACAAATTGAAAGGTATAATCGTGTGTAGCTTATTATTTTAAAACCAGTAAAGGGAATATGTAAATTAATACAAGTTTAGGTTCATATGACCTTAACAACTTTTTAAAAGACAAACTAAGTTGATAACATTGGTTACTTTGCATGAGGATTTGGGGGGATATTGGAGGAGGAAAGCAATTGTAGAATGGTCATAAAGCTCTAAACTGCTTAACTTATTATAATAAAGTTATATATCTTAATTGTAAAATAAATTCAACAAATTAAAAATAAGTGAATCTAGAGAGTACTCTCCATTGGAAATTTATATTAGATAAATCCTAGCTCTATACAGTGGAAATAAAGTGTCTTATATATGGGTTGATATAATATGTACATATACAAAGTGTTCAATTAATGAATTTTTGAATATTCTTAATAGGAGAAACTCGTGAAGAACGAACCTTCCGTAACTGGATGAACTCTCTTGGTGTTAATCCTCACGTAAACCATCTCTATGCGTAAGCCTTCCTACTATTACTATAAACCATTATGTAGGTCTTGAACAAATGCCACGCAAATAATTATCACCTTATGCATTTACCAAATGTTAGTTTGTAGTCATTGTTTATAGCAGAAAATGTTGAGCAGTGACTTCTATTATCATTTCCCAAATACCCCAAATCCCAGATTTACAGGATCATTAACTATAAAAGATTGCCGAAGTGTCTTTCGAGCACCTAATTGCAAATGCCTTATATTTTGAAACAGTGACAGATCAAGGAACTTTTTCAGTCAACCATTCATGATGCCTCCGGCCTTCTATGATCACTGTTCTGTTCTGTCTGTTTAGAATGTTCTTTTCCACATCTAATGATCTCACACTCCCATATTTTATCCAAACCAGTGATTCTGATCATGACCACCACCTGCCATTTTCAAATCCCTAACTGTTCCTTTTTTTTTTTTTTTTTTTTGGGCACTTGTATATACCCTCAGAGCATTATTGTTCATTTATCCACGAACTTGTTTATCGTCTCTCTCTCCAATACTAATTTAAAGTCAGAGATTTTTGTCCAGTGTTCCCAACTTCTGAAATATGTCTTGTGAATAATGAGCTCTTAAGAAGTTCATTTAAGTGATTTTCATGGTCTTAGTTATATTTTTTTCACAGATTGATGGAAAACAGGACTGTTTTATATTATCTATGATTTTATATGTCATGTTTGAGAGTGTCCTATTATTGTTCTTAAAAAAAAAAGGCCCAGCTGTGTGAAAACGGTCATTAAATTATGTTTTTACTTCTTAGTGACCTGCAGGATGCCCTGGTAATCTTACAGTTGTACGAACGAATTAAAGTTCCTGTTGACTGGAGTAAGGTTAATAAACCTCCATATCCAAAACTGGGAGCCAACATGAAAAAGGTAAATAATTAACTTGCTGCTTATCTTTGTTACAGACTATTTTTGTTCTCTGTTTCTCTTTTTTGGAAAACTCTCAACTCTGGGCTTCTGGACAACAGGAACTGTGTCTGATGTATTTGTGTGTGCTGGTACACCTAGCATCACATAACCACATATGCGTATTAATGGCAATATAACCATTTACTTTTGTGTGTTTGCAGTTAGAGAACTGCAACTATGCTGTTGAACTAGGAAAGCATCCTGCCAAATTCTCCCTGGTTGGAATTGGAGGGCAAGACCTGAATGATGGGAACCAAACCCTGACCTTAGCGTTAGTCTGGCAACTGATGAGAAGGTATGGCACACAATTTTTGCTGTATAAGCTTCACTGTTATACAGATCTTTGATCTAGTCTTATTATTTTTAAGCAAGCATCTCATGACCTTGCTGTGAAAATTTGTACTTACACTCTGAAGTGAGCTTAAATAATAAATACATGTTGGATGTTCATTGGGAGATACCTGAAAGTTAAGTGATACAACCGTCCGTCCCTAGTTCCTTTTTTCATTGGAAGCCTATGAAACATAAGCCTCATTTAATGTCAGTGACTAAAAAATATGTGAGCCAGAATTTTGAATATTCTGCATATCTCTTCGATAAGTATCTCTTAACTATAATGCTGAAAAGCATTTATTATCATGGGGTACAGCCATAAAGCACAGCTTATATCATTACCACTGTTGGATTAGTACATTATGTGCGTGGGACAGAATGTTGGACTTGCTCATTAAAACAAAATCAGCACCACTTGCAAAACATAGATCAGCGGCAAGCCACCACTACTTGAAATATTTTTTATACAGCGAACTTTTACCATGAAAGATTTAGTCTTTGAAACCTAAAGAATCAAAGAAATGAAAGCTATAAAGCATGTTTGTGATGTTTGCATTTTTTTCTCAAAGATTGTGACCTTTTCTTCTACTTTATCTTTTAGATACACCCTTAATGTCCTGGAAGATCTTGGAGATGGTCAGAAAGCTAATGATGACATCATTGTAAATTGGGTGAACAGAACGCTGAGTGAAGCTGGAAAATCAACTTCCATTCAGAGTTTTAAGGTCAGCATTCCATAGTTTATTCAATATTATGCTAGCTAGAACGTATCTATCATTTGAAAGGACAACCTTTGGATTCACTTGTGGGATTATTTTGAGGCTGATGGCCAAGATTCTCTTTTCATTCACTGGATTTTGTTCCTGGAGCTTTAAGTAATCACATTGGAATGATTAGATTTGTTATCCTTTTACACTAGGACAAGACGATCAGCTCCAGTTTGGCCGTTGTGGATTTAATTGATGCTATCCAGCCAGGATGCATTAACTATGACCTTGTTAAGAGTGGCAACCTCACAGAAGATGACAAGCACAACAATGCCAAGTAAGGGATGCTGCGTAATATTCTGGGAATAGCACAAGTTTTGTAGCCAGGCCAATCTGCATTCTCATTTAGGCTCTGCCAAGTAACAATGGTATCACCTGGGGAAACCTCCTTCAGCTTTAGATTCTTCATAAATGAAATGGGCCAAAGAAACTTAGCATAGTAGTTTTGTAAAAATCATATTTAAAAATATATGAGCCTATTATTGTGACTGACCTAAGCACTCATTCTGTTAGTGCTGTTTTCCTGGATTACAAGAACAATGTAGAGTATGTTTTTAACTACCTTGGTCCCCAAATGAGCTTGATACTTAATCCTCAGCAAAATACTGTGCCTTAAAAGTTTACTGCAGCTCAGTAATATTGAGAAAGTAAAGGTGTTTCCCAATAGTTTTTTTCCCTTCTGCACCAAATACCAAGACTATGACCTGGTATCCTGGATAACCCATGAAATATTTCCTAGTATACAGTGAGAATTAGCCCATAACAGTGCTTTATAGGATAGCTGAGAAGCATTACAACAAAACTTTGCAGTTAGGCATATCATTTCTTACTTCCTTGAAAAATACGTATAGCCTTGCAGATAAAGATTTAATAACCATAATATATAAAGAACTCTTCAAACTTCTCTTTGCAGAACCTAGATCATCTTTAAAGATTTCCAGTACAAACCACCTAGAAACGTCTATTGTATTAATTGAAATTTACACCTATAAATTTCCCTGGCTGGACACATCAGGATGTTCTTCTCTTCCATTGTCTGTCTCTTCCATTCCTTTCCAACCACTCTGTTTGGGTACCATATAGACTCTCTCCCTTTCCTTGGGTGTTTGGAAGGAATAAGGCATTTACCCGAGAAACGTAGATTTTGATTGCAGCCTACTTTTCCACCCGGCATCACTAAGATCCCTAGGATCACTATTATGAGAGCACTATTATCCAATTGCATGCTCTATGAGAAGAGCAACATTGATTGCGTAGCCAGTCTTGGTGACTTTTTACTTATTTTCTCATCAAGTCAGTATTCCAAGATTAATTCTCATTTCATATTGGAGAACAGCAGTAAATAAATATTAGCATTCCCCAAAAATAGGACTTCAAAACCTGGTAGCACTTAGCAGTAACATCAAAACCAAAACAGTGAAAGTGAAAACTTTCCTATTTGAACATTCAAAATGAAGTTTTGCATCCCAGCCAAATGATTATGTAAAGGGAAATGTTGTCTCATAGTTTGTCCTTTGCTGACTAGAATTTTATCTTTTTTTGTTTCCTCAAAAAATAGGTACGCAGTGTCCATGGCTAGAAGAATTGGAGCCAGGGTCTACGCTCTCCCTGAAGACCTTGTGGAAGTAAAACCCAAGATGGTCATGACGGTGTTTGCCTGCTTGATGGGCAGGGGAATGAAGAGAGTGTAAAATAACCAGTTGGAATAAAATCAACCTTGCTCCCAGGTGCATGATTAGCAGGTCAGCTATTTCCAGGTGAAGTGATCATGGATTAAAGAACCATTGGTCATTTAAAGGACTTTCAGTTTTGATTTTTGATTCACTTTTGAACTAGGTTTGAGCAAGACTAGTTCAACAGAGAGCTCTCAGGGGAAGAAGTTTTAAAACAATTCATCTTTCCCATAGTCAGAGTTGGATTTGTCAGGCACACCTGAAATGTGCTCTTAGCCAAATCATTTATTCCATCCTCCTAGATTGCTGCCCTTGACATCTCCCATTGCTGTACGTTATTTTTCTCTATGTATCTTCCTCCCATTAGAATGCCCACCTCTTGGGACTTGCTTAGATGATTGGATATGAATATTATTAGACAATAATTTTGCTTTCCATCCAGTATGGTAGTTCTTATTTGAGAACTGTGGTCAGAGGGTATTTGGATATGTGTATCCTTTGTTTATCTTTATAGTACTGAAAATTTGTGGAAGTAACTGGCTGTGCAGAATGTAATAGAAGTTTTTCATATTCTTTTACTCTTAAAATCAGTATCTTTTTACAATATTCTTTCTACATGATCCTTTTTTGTACATTTAAGAATATTTTGATTACATTAAATAAGACTGCTGATTTTGCTACTTTTTTTAAGGGGGTCTTCAAATAGGTAAAAAGTATGCATTATAGGTAGAGGAGAAAAGTACCCTGAATTTGCCTCTTCCCTCATACCCAAGCTGTAAACAGTTGACATATTTTGCCTTAAAACACTTGGTTCAATTATGTTTATTTGTGTTAAAACCTGTACCATCAATCTCTCTCTTTAGATTTAAAATGTTGTTGAATTTGACACTTTTGATGAGAGAGTATTCTCAGAACTTAGGATACAGCAGGACAAGTATGCTAAGTGTACAATAAATTTTCTAATTTTACACCTAAGACAAGGAAACATGGTCACTAAAATATAAAAACATATATGTAGGACTTATAATACTCTTGCTTTTGTCAAGCTGTTTGCATAGTTTCAAGATCATAGTGTTACTCTAACTCTGAAAAGTGAAGTAATCTGGTAGCAATGTAATCGTTGAAATAAAGTCATTTAAATAATAATTAGTCTCTTCATGCTTCTGTCCCTTAGTAGTATGCCACTAATGTTTGCTAGGTTTCTTTCTCCAATATTCTAGCTTTTTCTGGTGTACCATATAGAATTATGTTTGTTAAAATTAAGCGTTTGGAACTAAAATATAGAGACTGCATTAAGGGTAGTATGAATATGGTGAGATGGTTTTCTTCAACTTACCAAAATTTCCGTATCCAGTTCTTCCCCTTTTTATTTCTTTCTTTCCTATCCCACTTAATCTTTTCAATACCCTATGAGATACAGAAGACCAGAACAAAGAGGACCTGAACAAACATGGAGGAGTCATGGTTTATGGCAGTTCTTCTTAACCTCATTGCTATTAACAGTTCGACCTGGATAATTCTTTACTGGAGCAGGGAGAGACTTCTGTGCATTGCAGGGGCTTTTGCTGTATCCTTGGCCTCTACTTGCAAGCTATCAGTGGCACACTCGCGGTTCTGTAGAACAAAAATGTCTCCGGCTATGAACATCTGTCCCATGGCAGGAAAAAGCATCTCTCCTTGACAACCAGTAGTTTAAGATTTTGTGGAAATATGAAATGCAGTCCTTTGAGGACTGCCTGGTAATAGAAAATATTTTACATTTCTAGGCTGAGCATAGGAAAGACCTTTCTAAGACCTTTCTAAGCATCAAACTCCAAAGACTTAAGAGTGATGGAATAATCAGTTCTGCTTTTGCAAATATATAAAGTCCAAATATAGATGACCAAGAAAAAAAAGTTTGGTTCTATCATCTTAGCCCAAGGAAGTTGTTATAAAAAAAAAAAAAAGTCGTAGATTGTGTGACTTAGAATTGTGTTCTATATTCTAAGAAATTCAAAAATCAAGGTGCTTGTACATTCAATCCCTGGTGAGAACCTGCTTCCTGACTCGGGATGACTTGTTTTCACATGCCAGAAAGGGGTCAGGAATTCTCTGGGGTCTGTTTCATAAAAGCAGTAATCCCGTTCACGAGACCACTACTCTTGGAACCTAAACCCTGACTACAAACCCACTTCCTAATACCTAGAGATTAAGTTTCAACAAGAAATTTTGGTGTAGATGCAGCCAATTGAATTATACAATCCATACGATAGATTAATTTCCTGAAAATGTAAGCAACTCTTTTTTTGAAACTAGGTTTCTTGGTGTTGCCTGGGGAAGCGCAGACTCTCATTGCCTGGGGTATCCTGGTCTCAAGCGATCCTCAGTCTCAGCCTCCCAGGTAGCTGGGATTACAGATATGCACCACGCCCAGATATTTTTTGAGACTAGGTCTCACTATGTTGCCCTGGGCGGGTCTTGAACCTGTGGACTCAAGCAATACCCAGTCTCAGCCTCCCATCCTAGGCTGGGATTAAAGCTGTGCACCACAGCATCCGGTTTCTAAGCAACTTTTATGAATAAATTATAGGCATATCTTCTACAAATTTATACCAGGGTAACGGATGAAATTAGTGCATTCACATCTGATGACCTAACTTCTAGCTAGTGTTTTCTATGCTTTCCCACGTTTCTTTCCTTCCATGTACAAAGGTTCTCTCAGGTAACTGTCACCTTGAAGTGTCCTTTTTGTTGTGATTGATTCACTGTACAAAGTCCATAGTCTTTGTGAATATCCCTTTGGAAAGGTAAGTGTTGACTAAAGCAATGGGTCTGAGTATACCATTTCCACCTTCAAATAATGGGCTGAAATCATTAATGTAGTAAGAGTTTTAGCAAATCTATAAAGAGAAAATTCCACTAGGAAAATGGACTGAATTTACGAATATAATTCAAAAAAACAAAATTAACCAGTGAAAATAAAAAGGTAATGCTGATTCTCAAAAATAATTAGGGGTATGTAATTTAAACTAAGAACTAAAGTATAATTTTTAGAGCAGTTTCGTGTTCATAGCAAAATTTTAAAGTTTGAGAGATTTTTCATATACTCTGCTTCCCCCACTAGCAACATCTCTCAACTGAGTGGTAAACTTGTTACACTTGATGAAACTATTGTCACATTATTATTACCCAGAGTTCATAATTTGCTTTTTCATGCATTTTGACAAATGCATGACATTTATCTTGTAATATTATGAAGAATTATTTCACCACCCTAAAAATCCTTCATCCTCTACCTACTCATGCTTCCCTATTCCCTAAGCTCTGAAAACTACTGATCTTTCTACTCCATAGTTTTGCCATTCCTAGATATCATGGAGTTAGAATTGTACAGTATGTAGCCTTTTCAAACTGACTGCTTTCACTTAGTAATATGCATTTAAGAACACTGCCTTCAATTTTAACCTTCAAGTTTGCAGCCAGCAAGCTTAGCAACGTGTTGTGATACTGCTTGTGTTTTTCAAAACGTGAAATAAATATAGTCTCAGCACAACAGGATACTTACTTTGCCATTAAAGGGATCACTACAATTCTGTATACTGATGAGAACAGATGTCTTGTATTATCCCACTTTTAAAAAAATGAATAGTAGTGTAACTAGACAAATATATGTAGTTCCCTCAAGGCTTTCCCCTTATAATGATAAATTTATTTGTGTAGTTATTAACTGGAGAGGTGGAATTTAGGTAACTTATTTGTATCTTACATATTTCTATAATGTCAGGAAAGTCAAAAATAAACTAATCAAGGAAAAAACATTTTCTTTAACTTACAGAGAGGTTAGAAGATTATACAGCAAGCACCTATGTTTACCATTTGTTTTTGTTGAGCCTTTTAAAATAAACTGCAGACCTCATCATATTTCATTCCTAAATACTTCAGCATGAATCTTCTGAGAAAATGCACATTCTCCTGCATGACTACATTATTGTTTTTCCAAAATTTAACAAATATATCTAATCATCTAAATCCATAATTTCCAAGTTTTTTTCTGAAAGTATCTTTAAAGACTTACTTTAGAAAAATAATAAAGATACTCTTTTTTAATCCAAGATATCATAAACATTTGTGTTGTGTTTTATTGTGAAGCACCTATCAAAGATGCTGGAATAATCTCTTGCCTTCTTTGTGTTTACAGCATTGACATCTGTTAGCAATGTGCCAAAACCTGTATTCATTTGTAAAAAGAAAGAAAAAATATTGCACTTTAGGCAAAGTAATATTTACAAAACCTGGTGAAAGTGGTATGAACTTGTAGTTTTATTTTTTGTTTTTTTTTTAGACTAGGTCTCGCTATTTTTCCCATGGAACCACAGGCTCACATTGCCCGGGGTACCACAGGCTCAAACAATCCCCAGTCTCAGCTTCCCAGATAGCTGGGATTACAGGCATGTGCCACCATGTCCAGCTATTTTTTTGGAACTAGATCTTGCTGTGTTGCCCCGAGTGGGACTTGAACCACCATCCCTGGTCCCCGCTGTGGCTTCCTAGGCTGCTGCTTACAGGCATGCGCCACCATGCCCGGCCCTTGTAGAGTTTTTTAAATGGGCATAGTTGAAAGCTCATAGGATGTTTTTTGGGAGGGAATGAGTCATTTTACACACTTATTTTGAAATGAGTATAGGTTAACTGGACACGTCAAAAGGTGAACAGCGGTTCCCATACAACTTTCATCCAATTTTATGCAGTATTAGCATCTTACTTAACTAAAGTACAATATGAAAACCAAGCAACTGAAATGAAGATGGTTCAAAGGCACAAACCCCAATTATAAAATAAATTAGCAGGGGGAACATAATGTACAGCATAGTGACAACTATTAATTATATTCTTGCATATTTGAAAGTTGTTATGAGAGTACATCTTAAAAGGTTTTCATCACAAGAAAAATTGTAACTATGTATGGGGATGGATGTTAACTGAACTTAGTGTGGCGATTATTTTGCAATATATACAAACATCGAATGAACATACAGTATACCTGAAATTAATAAGATGCTTTATGTCAATTGTCTTACAAGAGGAAAATTTTTTAAATGAGCTGGAAAAAAATAGCGGAAAATGGGAAGTGAGGGGGGACCTCAGGAAATTGACATGGGTTCAATTCATAGAGCTTATTCATACATAGCTAGGTTTATATTCACTCATTTCTATGTGTGTCTGTGTAGTTCTATGAAATTATATAATGTATAGTGTCATGGAACAACCACTACCAATAAGGCACCTCACTCTACCTTTTCAATCACACCCACTACTGACATCCTTAACCTGAGTCACTTTGAGGGTTATTTTTCTACACCCATCTAGTTCTCTGCCAATACCATGCTATCTTCATTACTGTCCATCTCTAATAAGCTTTAATATCAGTGAGAGTGGTTCCTCCCACTTTGCTTTGGTTAAACTCACATTTTATTCATCTTTTGGGAAAATAGTTTCCAAATGTCTTTAAATCAAAAGACCCAACAAAGCAGACTGGTTCAACTCCTTTCCCTTGAGCCCTGTGATAGTGACAGCAAAAACAATAATGGCCAAGCAGTGAAGAAATGCATACTGGATCACAAAACTCCCAGGACCCTAGGAACTTTCTTTCAGGTCTAAGATGAAGACCGCAAGTGAACACAGGCAGGAAGGATATAAGAATTCAGAAAACAGATAAATTATTGGCTGACGGTGACCTTGGCCACAAGTGAACGGTCTGAAATTCCTGAGAAGTTGTGCAGTTGTCACTCCATGAAATTAAAGTTGCTGAAGCACATGTTGATGTCTCTTTAGAACCAGCTCAAACTCTCTAGTTTACCAGGCTCCCCACCCCATATTCTTTCACTGTTTTTAGTTTTTGAGACTAGCTCTTGCTATGTTGCCCGGCATAGTCTCGAACCCACAGAGTCAAATGATTCCTAACCTCAGCCTCCCAAGTAGCTGGAATTACAGTTGGCGCACCACCATGCCTGGCTCAATCCCTGTTTCTATGCCCAATCCTTGCATAGGTTTTACGAATAAAGGCCCATTTAGCCTGCACTGTTATGTCTTAACGTAAGTCTTGATGTTACCTCCATTTTGTAGAATTCGGGTATCATGACTCCTGAACTGATTCTGGAAGCAGCTTGCGATTGTGGAACCTTCTCTGAGAACAAGAGATCCAGCTCATGTTGAACCTAAGCACATGGGCAAATTTCATACTAACTGCCCTGTTCTTTAGGATGAACTCTGGACACATAACGAGGCTCTCAGTTTACTAAGACTCACCTACAAAAATCCTTCCCTAAGCTATTCTCTGGAGGTCTCAGGTGTGAATACAAATTAGGCCAACCTTGACTGGAGTGGTTCTCTGCCATCCTACTGCCCCTGCTTAGGTAGATAAAAGTCAGGGATCCCCATGGAATATTTCCTCTGTTCATAAGCTCAGTTCTGGTCTCACACACATGGATCAGAATCCCCATTATTAAAGGTGACAAACACAAGGTCTAAATTACCAAACATTACGGGGCATCCCACAGCTGGATAGATGCATGGTACCTACTGTGTGTAGTGACAATGTCCATGATAGTGGTCAAGCTCTCAATAGATACTGCTCAGAGACTCTTGGCCATAGCTAGTTCAGCTCCATATTTAGACTATCTACCTTCATAGGAATATGCACAGGAATATAGGTGAAGCACCAAGTTGAAGATGACAGCCAATTACTAGGAAACAAATATTTGTGAAAGATTGTTATGCAAACCTTAGTGATTGATGAGGAATTTATCAAATTTTGTTCACTTTTTAAAACGTCCCTAACTGAAAAACTTCCTCTTTTGCCACTTTTGATTCAACATACTTCTTATAGAAGGTTTTCAAAGTGGCATTTTTTGTGACTCTTCTGTTCAAGTTTTTTCATAAACAATCTAATAATCAATTAGATAATATTGAGCCCCTTATTGTCCCAGGCTTTTGTCTAAGGTCTGAACAGCATGAATACATCTGGGATGCAAACAGTTAAAAAGTAGAAGTATACAAGATTTTGTCAGTTAAGGAACAAAATCAGAAAAGGATGTATTTTGACAATGGTAGAAAGAATAATGTGTGTGGATTAAAGCTCGTGGTGATTAGCAAAATCTACAAGATGAAAATGGTGTTTTAGCTGGTGATTAGTTTCTTACAAGTTTGGAGCTAAAAGAGGTCAGATAGGTTTTAAAAAACAAGCCAGTCTTAGGGTCCAACTTTGACCTAGTTTCCTCATTTCAAAATTCTGTTTCAAAACTATGCTATGAACTGGGTGCTGTGGTGTGCGCCTGTAATCCAGCTACTTGGGAGACTGGAACCACTTGAGTCTGTGGGTTCAAGACTACCCTGGGCAACATAGCGAGATCTAGTCTCTAAAAAAATTTTTAGGGCCGGGCACGGTGACTCGTGCTTGTAAGCTTCAGCCTATGAAGCGGCAGGGGCTAGGGATCGCGGTTCGAGTCCCACCTGGGGCCAGTAGCGAGACCTAGTTCCAAAAAAAAAATAGCTGGGCGTGGTGGTGCGCGCCTGTAATCCCAGCTACCTGGGAAGCTGAGGCTGGGGATTGCTTGAGTCTGTGGTACCCCGGGCATTTTGCCTGTGGTTCCATGGGCAAAAATAGCGAGACCTAGTCTCAAAAAAAAAAAAAAAAATTAAAAAAACTATGATATACTCATTATTTCATGGAAAAGGCTGCTAGTAAGGCTTTACAGCTTAGACCTTAAATATATTTAAGACACATTTAAGTATCATCACCATTTTCTGCTCTCATAGTCCAATATCATTGATGAGGAATAGAAAGATCGTCCTTGACATATGAAAGCTGACTTGATTCTTAGAGATATAGACATTGTTCTGCTGTGAGCATAAACAATTTCACAGAACATCAACATCTGACAAGACTCTGATAGTGAGAAAAGGAGAGAAATAAGACCACTGCATAAGCACCCAGAACAGACAAAGCCGGGTTATCCCCATGTCAGAAATGAAGAAGCAGCTCCCTCTCCTGGCTAACATGAGAAACTGCTTCCATCTCTTGTTCCTTTCTCACCCAATACTGTTTGTTTCAACATCACCTAGGGTTGTTTATTATAAAGTTCTTGTAAATGTTTGTCTTTCTGACATTTTTGATTAAAATGAAGTTGTTAGAAGGGCTTTTTTTTACCAAATGTAAATGATGATGACAATGACATTATGATTTAAAAGTTTAACTTCCTAAATTGATGATATATGTTAAATGTGGTAATTAAATAATCTCAGGACTGAATACATTTCACTTAAATTTATTCACTTTTAAGCCCAAAGACTGAGGCAATGACTGTCTCATCCAAATTTTCCAGGACTCTGGATTCACAAACCACTTTTGTTGTTGTTGTTGTTCAACATTTATCCGGATAAGCACTGGGGACACCACCTCCATTACACAAGAGTAACAAGGGCCTTTTGTTTAGATCAAGTCACCAACATGTATCTATTTTGTAAGCTTTCTTGCACTTTGCATTTTCCTGTGTTTATTGTTTAACCTGGTTAGGTAAATTAAAGAGTAGAGCTAGTTCCGCCCACATTGAGCACTGTCCATATTTTATGTTTTAATTTTTGTTGTTGTTGTTTGCCTTTGCTGGTGGTTCGTGCTCACAGTTCTTGTGTCAGCAGAGCGGGAAAGGAGGACAGAGGTGTCCAGCAGCTTTCCTGAATGTGCATGGGGTGGGGAGTGGCCTGAGTTTGTAGTACCACTGATTTCTTTCTGCTGAGTCCAAGATCTGATACTTGGTAGACAGCCTACTCTCAAGTACTCCAAAAGGTCAGCACCAGATCCAGGGTGTGTGTGGGAAAGTAAAGGGGGTATAGTCTGGAGTACCTTCTCCATTTTTCTCCTAACTGGGGGTGGGGGGGCAGGGGAGGTGGTGGTCATGGTCCTTCCTTCTCTGTAAGAATTTCATCTCAAAATCAAAGATAGTGCCTCCACATCATATCTGCTCTCACCTCCATAGTACCTCTGCCTGGGCTAACAGCTCTGTATCCATGACACCACTCCTACCCCACTACCACACTGCAGCCTCCAATAACCTTACTCCACCCACCTCCTGTCCCACAAAGTATGACTCTGCTCGATGACTGCTTAGTTACAGTTGTTATTAGTCTCTGAGTTATAAGGGTCGCTTCAGCCTCACCCTTAACCACAGGACACTTTAAGCGTTACCCTTCTGGTTAATTACCAGATGTTCCTCAGGAGGACAAAACATGGGCATGCTATCTCTAAATTGGTGATGTCATCTCTTAACCAGAGAGTTAAATGCAACTCTACAACCATTGTCAAGTTTAGTAATTCACACTGTAACAAAGGGAGCAGGAGACACTCTAAGTTTAGGCTACATCCTATGCCAGTAAACAGTTTCTAAGGCAAAGTTGTGGCAATGGTGGAAATCAGGAGATCATGATTAAGGTTCTGCAGATTAGCTTCATTTGCCATTGCCCAAAAGGAGAGACTGAGAAAGAGAGCTGTGCCCTGACATCCAGGTGTTAGCCTGGTACTTGACATGGCTAGAAACTGACCCTGTACTCACAGTCAAGGCTTGGTGTTCTGTTGAACATAGATCATTTCACAGAACAGCTATATCTGACAAGACCACTTTGTGAGAGTAATACGCGAAGGCAAAAAAAAAAAAAAAGCTTATTCTGTAATCACATCTGACCACACAAGATCATAAACATTGTCCAAACCACAGGAGTGACCAATGTCCCCTCACCCCAATACCTGGCTATTATAGTGCATTAGAGTTAGGTTCTTCAGGGAAATAGAACACATTAGAAATGTGTGCATGTGTGTGTAGATGGACTGATACATATACATTTGCATTTGGTAAAATATTAGCTCATGTGACTGTGGAAGCAGAAAATCCTATAACTTGCCTCTAAACCTGGAAACCCAGGGAAGCTCCTGGTATGGTTCTAGTCTGAGCCAAGAAACTGGAGCACCAGCGGTGCAAGTCGCAATCTGAGGGAAGAAGACTGGCAGCAAAAGAGTAAAAATTCTTCCTTACTCTAAGGTTTCCTTGTTCTATTCAGGCCTTCAACAAGGCAGATAAAGCCCACTCACTGAGAAGGAAAATTTGCTTTCCTCAGTCTATTGATAAAATCTCTTTAGGAAATAAACAGAGCGACCTTTGGTTGTTGGTACATTTGCTCATCAATATGGCCTTTTAGCTGCGTGTGGTGGCCCACGCCTGTTGTCCAAGTGCTGGGAGGCAAGAGGCTTGGGATCACTTGAGTTCGCAGATTCGAGACTACCCAGGCAACATAGCAAGATCTGGTCTCGAAAAAGCAGCCGGGTTCCGTGGCAGGCGCCTGTAATTCCAGCTACCTGGGAGACTGAGGCTGGGGATTGCTTAAGTCCGCGATATCCTGGGCAACATAGTGAGACCTAGTCTCAAAAAAATATATATATATAAAGTAGAAAGTATATATGTGTATATATATATATATATATATATATATATATATATATATGGCCCTTCTACTTTCTATTTGTAACTTTACTGACCAGATTTTTATATCTCTGGCCTTATTTTCAGTTATGTACTTGTGATCCAAGCCTATTGAGTTGACTGCAAGCTTAGAAAGTTCATATGGCTTTTTGATTAATTTTATTTTCAAGATATGGATTCTCAGGGCTGCGCACAGTGGCTCGTGCCTGTAAGCTTCAGCCTATGAAGCAGCCGGGGCTAGGGATCTTGGTTCGAGTCCCTCCTGGGGCCCGTAGTGAGACCTAGCTCCAAAAAAACAGCTGGGCGTGGTGGTGCGCTCCTGTAATCCCAGCTACCTGGCAAGCTGAGGCTGGGGAGTGCTTGAGCTGTGGTACCCCAGGCAACGAGAGCCTGCGGTTCCATGGGCAAAAATAGCGAGACCTAGTCTCAAAACAAAACAAAACAAACAAACAAAAAAAAAATATGGACTCTCAGATTATTTTGTGATGACTCATAGACAAAAAATATTCTAGTCTCATTGAACATCTAGGCCAGAGGGTCATAAGTAAAGAGGACAAACATAGCTCTTATATGATCTACCTCAAAGAGGCAAATTCATAGAGACTGAAAGTAGAATGATGGTAACTAGGCAATAAAGGTGACCGGGAAATGGGGACTTACTCTTTAATGAGCTAAAGTTTGTGTTTGATGTGATGAACAAGTTTAGGAAATGGATAATGTGATGGTGATACCACATTGTGAAAGTATTTCATGCAATCAAATTGTACAGTAAAAAATGATCAAATGCTCTCAGAGCAAAATATTAGCCTTACTCTGTGGAGGTGCACCATGAACAAAAGGAGTGCCTGTGTGATGTTGCAGATCTCCTTTGGTGTGTAATGACTTGGCCTCTTCCTAAAAGTGGAGAAGTCACACAGATGGTAGTGGAGGAGGTTTCTGGCATAGCTCCCATGTGCAACATGTGACATAAACAAAAGGACACTGCTGGTAGTGGGAATTAAACTACCCTTGGACACTGAATACCAGAGCAGAACAGAGATATTGAGAAATCTGAATCTGGTGTAGGCATAGGAAGCTTTCCCAGAAGAAATCAAAAAGATACCAGACTGAACCAGGACTGGCTCCACAGTGGGCCAAACAGCAAAGATAACTTACCACCCCCTTGAAAAACATCAAGCCAGGTACAGGAATCGCAGAAGTGGTAAGGCAGCGGTAGAGGCCTGATGGCCAATGTTTGCAGCCATAACCAGACAAAAGGGTGTACACTGTTTGGTGTGTCTGTCCAGCACTCTTGAGGTCCAGGTTTTGCTCCCCCCACCAGGAGACTCAGGGTTCACAGATCACAAGCCAGGGCAGAAAGGAAGAGCCACAGAGGAGGCAAAGGTGAACATCTTTACTCCATACACTAAGAGCATTCGAAGGTCAGATTCCCCCATTGCCCATACCTCAAGGTAAACTTAGAAGAGAAACTAATTCTTTCTTTTGCCAGTTTAATCCTATTTAAAATGCTTTTAATATTTGTTTACATTTCCTTCATAGTCTCTTTTTGTGTTCTTTTCATATTTTCAGTCTGGCTGGTGAAGAGCTCTGTTCCTGGATCTCCTTTCTGTCATCTTGCACCAGCTTATCTGCCTTTGATCAACCCTCCAGTATCTCATCTAGTATTTTTATTTTTATTTTTTTAAGAATTAATTTTATTTTTCTCATTTGCATATTAATTGATCCCTCCTCCCCACTCTGAATGCCCCCTCCAGTCACTCCAACTCCCCTCTTTCTGCGATACATTGGTTGGTGAAGTTGATGTTCAGTTGTTTGTCCCATTGGTCTCTTCCAATAGTTTGTAAATGTTCTTTTTCTGGGTGAGAACCTGAGTTCCTGTGACCTGTTTGTCCATGTTGCTTAATTTCCAAGAATAACTTGGAGGCAGGTAGCCTGTCCTAGCTCATCTGGGACCTCTTGCAGGGCAGGTGTGTAGCGTTGCTCTTCAGGTTCCTTTTTTGTGGCATTTTCTGCTGTGAAATTGACAGTCTCCTTTTCTTCAGACCTGTGTGGTTGCTGGGATTCGTGTCTCATTCATGCTGGCTGCCTTCTCCGTTCTGGTGTCTGTCCTGTGGTGCTGCTTTTAGGCCTTTAAGTTCTGGCTTCTGGTGTTTGGGATCCCATCTCTTGGCCAATGACATTAGAGCGGTTCCCCGGTGGGACAGACTCCAGTAGAAGGTTTGTCCATCTCTTCACTCTTGTGGCTTGCAACAGTTTTGTTGCAGGGCTACAGTCCTTTCTCTGTGGCTTCTTTGATGGGAGAGGAGGGCGCTTTGCTCACCTTGGTGTGCTCTCTGGATCAGGGGCTTGTTTCATCATCTAGTATTTTTAATATTGCTGCTTTGAAATCTTTGTCTGATATGTCTTCCACTTCTGTATCATTTATATTTATCCCAGAATTTCTTATTCTGCCTTTCCATCTTGTGTTCAGATGTTCCTTACATACTACGGATGTGCGTTACCTTATTTGCTATTTTTTGTGTGTGGTTGGGGAACTGGTTTCACTCATTTGTGTAATATAAACAAGAAAAAAATTCACAGGCGAAAAATAAAATACAAGGCCGGGCACGGTGGCTCGTGCTTGTAAGCTTCAGCCTATGAAGCAGCCGGGGCTAGAGATCGCGGTTCGAGTCCAGCCTGGGGGCTGTAGCGAGACCTAGTTCCAAAAAAAATAGCTGGGCGTGGTGGCGCGCACCTGTCATCCCAGCTAGCTGGGAAGCTGAGGCTGGGGATGGCTTGAGTCTGTGGTACCCCGGGCAAGAGAGCCTGCGGTTCCATGGGCAAAAGTAGTGAGACCTAGTCTCAAAAAAAAGCAAAGAAAAGAAAAGAAAAGAAAAATAAAATACAGCAGAACTGTATCTTGAACTCAGTGAAAGAATTTAACGGTTACCACAGGGAACAGGGAAGAGGGAAGGGTGGGGGAGAGAGGTAGAGCAAGTATTGGCAATGGAACTTGTGCATATATGGAAGAGCAAAATGTAACCCAAAATTAGCATTAAAATTTTTAAAAAATCAATGGGATAAAGATAAGGAAGAGATGTGGAAGTTATTCAGAAATAATGATGCTAAGAAATATAGCTGATTTGCAAAATATAACTGAGGACCTCAATAACAAATAAGCAATTAGAAAATAAATGAGCTCAAAAACATAGTGTTGGAGAACACAAGACTAGAACAATGTTAAAAAAAAGGATTTTAAAGATGAAAGCAGTATAAGAGCTCTCTGAGAGAATTTAAAAATAAATAATATCTCTAGGGAGCCTCTTCACCTTAAAGTTCCCACAGAGTAAATACATATTTCTCCTGTTCATAAGCACATCCTTAACCACTTGAACACAGGATATCAGAGGGAAAAATTTCCTTTTAACATGTCCCCTACCCCTCTCCCTGTTGAATCTTAAATGACTTTCTATCTCTGTAGCTTTACCTCTTCTAGATATTCTACGTGAATGAGAATTCACAATGTGTGATCTTTGGCATCTAGTTTCTTTCATGCATCACAGTCCATGTTAGTTCATGTTGTATCATGTACTTCTATTTTATAGCTAAATAAAAATCCATGGTCTAGATTTGGCACTTTTATTTAAACATTCATTCATTGGTAGGTAAGTGTGTTGTTTCTCCTCTTTAGCATCATATTATTTATAACGCTACCATAAGCATTCATGTACAAGTCTTTGAATATCTGTTTTCAATTCTCTGGTTTATATATCCAGGGGTGGAAGTACTGACCATGTTGTCATTGTTCAAATTTTGTGAATTACAAAACTGCTTTGCAGTGTCTGCAACATTTTATATTCTCACCAGTAGTGTGTGAGGGCTCCATATTCTCCACATCTTTATCACTTATTATTTTCCTATTCTTCCTATTATAGCTATCCTCAAGTGGTGGTGTCACCTTTGGTTTTGCTTTTATTTCCCTAATAATTAAAAGTGTTAAGCATCTTTTTCATGTGTGTACTAGCCATCTACAGAGAAGACCAAAGATTTGCAGCCCTTATAGTGTACATTTATCTAGTACAACCCGGCTCACAACGGCAAAGCCATTCCTCCCTAGCACAAGGAGCAAGCACGGAATTTGTGTCTGTTAAGGAACAGCGACAGAAAATGGTTTTGATTTGGATGTCTACATGGGGAAACTGCCATTACTTCCTCAGAGAAGGAGAAGGAAAATTCAGGGAAGGAGGGAAGTTCTTTCAGTTTTCATTCTCGACAAGGTGGGGTTGTCCTGGCAGAGCACTAATACCTACCTTCACCCCCTCAGAGCAGAAGGGAACTGGGTTTTGTAAGATTTCCTGTGTTGACCTGAAATGCAAAAAAAAAAAAAAAAAAAAGGCAGCAGCCTGCCAGGATAATGCACCTCAGTCTCCTCATTGTGCTCAGCCTTTCAGCGCTGGAAATTCCCACCCACCTCCGCTCAAAGCTCAAGGGAATGAATGGGTGAGAATAGAGGGCTGGGAGTCTGAGTCAGAGCCCAGGGATTGGCTGGGAGTCGTTGATTGGCAAGTGGTCTTGAGGGGGGCCAAGCCATTGCTGGTCCAGTGTAGGGAAATGAAAGCAAGCAGGAAATTCTATGGAGTTGGGGGTGAGTGGGTATCACCAGGTCACTTTAATGTTACTCCGGGGTTGAGGTACAGCCCAAGGATTTCTTCCAAGTGCTTATTTTAATGGTTGTCTCACTGGAGAGTGGATCTGAGAACTGGTGATTTCAGTCCCCGAAACACGCATTCAGCTTTTCCCTTAAAAAACAATCAGCCAGGCATGGTGGTGCGTGCCTATAATTGCAGCCTATGGAGCGAGGCCTGGACTAGGAATTGCTTGAGTCTGCGTGTTCGAGACCTGCCTGGGGCAACATAGCAGGACCTAGTCCCAAAAAATAGCTGGGTGTGGTGGAGTGCACCTGTAATTCCAGCTACCTGGGAAGCTGAGGCTGGGATCGCTTGATTACGTGGTACCCAGCGCAAGGTGAGCCTGTGGTTCTCACAACAAAAAAGCCAGACCTAGTCTCAAAAAAAAAAAAAAAATCAAACAGGATTGCATTTCTCATTGGGAATACAGAGTCAACAAAAATATCTTCAAGGCCGGGCATGGTGGCACATGCCTGTAGGCGGCAGCCTAGGAAGCCATGGCCGGGGCCAGGGATCGCGGTTCAAGTCCCGCTGGGGGCACGTCAGCGGGAGCAGGTAGCGAGACCTAGTCCCAAAAAAATAGCTGGGTGTGGTGGCGCACACCTGTAATCCCAGCTAGCTGGGAAGCTGAGGCTGGGGATTGCTTCAGTCCGCGGTACCTGTGGGCAACATGAGCCTGCGGTTCCACAGACAAAAATAGCGAGACCTAGTCTCAAAAAAAAAAAAAAAAATCTTCAAAGTCAATTGTTTAATAATCAAATAGCTGGTGTTATTCTTGCATCTGGGGAACTCCTCAGACTATTGTTTTTAAAGAATCTTCATTTACAGAAGTGAAATACTACTTAGCTATGAGAAAAGATAAACTTAACCCTAGTAGCAACATAGCTGGAGTTAGAAGGGCATATACTATGTAAAATAAATAAACAGGGGGAAAGGAAAAAATATAGGATGGTTTCACTTATACGTGGAATATAGGGAAACCTAACAAAGGATCAAGAAAAAGACAAAACTTAGAAATTGACCCACGGGGAAAAGGGTGAGAAGGGAGAGAGCTCAAAACAGGGGAGGAAAGATCACAGGGGACTTTGGTGATGGTTCTTGGGTGCTGCAGTGGTGGGAGGAACTACACCTACAGGAAGAAATCAAATACTGCACAGAAAATGAACAAGGTTGTAAGAAAACAAAGAAGTAAATTTAATTGTATTAAAATAAAATTTAAAAAAGGATCTTCATTTGCATCTCTTCTACTCCCCTAGCCCCACAGGGACCAAAATCTGCTGGAACTCCTCAAGCCCTAATTTAACACCTCTTATCCTTGAGAGATGGTTTCACTTTACCTACTATTTTCCTTTACCTATTTTTTTTTAAAGCTAGGTCTCACTATTTTTGCCCTTGGAACCGCAGGCTCACGTTGCCGGGGGACCACAGACTCAAGCAATCCCCAGCGTCAACTTCCCAGACAGCTGAGATTACAGGTGTGCACCACCACGCCCAGCTATATTTTTTGGGGGCTAGGTCTCGCTACGTGCCCCTGGTGGGACTCGAACCGCGATCCCTGGCCCCGGCCGCGGCTTCCTAGGCTGCCGCTTACAGGCAGGCACCACCATGCCCGGCCTCCTTTTCCTCTTTATGCCCAAGCTACCAGTGTCTCCTTTTGGGAAGAGGAGCGCGTTCTTCCTTTCAGTAAAAAGGAAGAGATTAATGAAGATACTGCTCAGGTCCCAGAAAGCTGTGAGTCACTGTGACTCTTGCACCCAAACATCCTAGGAGGTGTGGACGCCACCTGTAGCAACCCCGGGAAGACTACGGAAGAGGTCCGGAATTGCTGCTAGAGGACAGGATTCAAGTTTAGTGACCTCGGGCATATGGAGGCAAAGTTACCATTTGAAAGTGTGCTGTTTTTTACATTTCTCTTCAGTTTTGTGACTGTGGAACGGTAAACTTTCCTTCATATTGTTGTATCACCTTCGCCATTTGCCCTTTGCCCCGCAGGGACTGGACTAAAGGGGATAAATCAGATTTTCTAAGTAAATAGCCATGGAGGGCAGTTTTTCCCATCGACGACCAGAAGCCCATTCGTCCCTGTCCCTCCTGGGCCCTGGAATCACCCCAGCAAATCCCACCCCTCCCCTGGGCGGGGCCAACACCAGGGACACTGGGTATCTGCTGCTCTTTCTACCCCTCGCTTCTTTCTGCCCGCACCCCACGGCCCGGGAGGACGACGAGAAGCGGAAGTGGTGGGGACAGGCCGCGGCTACCTACGCAGAAGGCGAGGAGGGGCGGCGAGTGTCCTAGGCCGAACCGGCGCGGCTTTCCGCGGACGCGCAGCTTCAGCCAGGTGGGTCCCCTCCACCTTCCTTCTTGGCCTTTCTTTTCCTTGACGCGGAACTGGGTGGCCTTTCTTGCCCCGAGGAGGTTTCCCGTCCTCCTGCGAGGGGAGCGGGGCGGGCTAGCTCGGCCACGATGGCTGCAACCCTGTGCGCTCCGGCGTTTGACCCGCGCTAGGAGACCCGCGGGCCGCGTGGGCGCCGCCGCCGTCCGCCAACTGAGTTCTGAGCCCTGGCGCGCGGGAGAAGAGCCTCCGTGGTAGCGACCCTGGGCCCTCACGGTCTGGGCCCAGGAGCTCGCCTTTGCTGGCAGGCGGCGCCCGCCGAGGAGGACGCGCCATTCCTGGTCCCCGCTCTCTCTCCCGCTGCGTAGCCGCTGCGAGGTGGGTTGGTGGGTTTGCAATGACTGCGCAGCTGATGGGAGCTGGACTCCCCGGGACTCTACAGAAGTAACATTTCCTTGAGTGATTTTTTTCTTTTTAAAAGCATTAAACCTCCATTTCCACTTGTGCCTTTAACCACCTGTAATAACCAGCCCCCACATTTTCAGGGGTTCTCCA